>JBBPPG010000203.1:0-36952 GCA_038091855.1 Leccinellum luteum | reverse complement strand
CGGCACGCGAGTCGAGAGTGACGAAGCGACGACATCGATCATGCACGCAGTCGCAGTGCTCGGGTCGATACTGATGCGCTGGGCGAGAGGGCTCGCGACTCGTTTTTGAACGCCTGGGGATCATACCGGGCAGTGCCGATGCGAGGCACGAGCGAGCACAGGTTGTGAATGTGAAGGTGCGCGGCATCCGTTATGGCGCGCGCGCTGGTATAAAGGGAGGCAGGGAAAGACGGCAGCACATCAAATGAGGTTGCCGGCGATGGTGTCGAGGGGACGCACAACTTCAACGCTGTGCTCGATGCCCATGCGCTGAGCAAGCGGGCGCCCTGGGCACCTGCTTAAACGCTTTCAGCCGTTGCAAGAGGACGAGTGCTTCAAAGGTACTAACTGACGAATACAACTTCGTGCGGTACAACGTTTGAGGATGAGATCCTCGATACCAGGAGGGTGGGGGGAGAGGCAGACGACGGTGGAGACGTTGATGATGGCGAAGGTTATCGGGAGTAGTGGAAGGTGTCGTGTACTAGAAGGGATGGAGGGAGCGGGGAACACGGGCTTTGGAGGCGATGGGTAGCGCTACTCGTATGAGGGCGACGAGCTGGTACCCGATGAAGCTGGAATGATTTGGCAGGGGGTGGAGGTGTCGACTTCTTCGTCGATGGGAGGTCGAGACTGATCTAAACTTCGTTTAGCGTCCGTGGGGAGATTTGAACCGATGGCGTTGAGAGGCAGGTCCAGGGGTGGCTGGGGTGGGGTGCGCGCGAACGGGAAGACAGTCGAGAAGTTCGCCGGGGTCACCAGAGATGACGAGATGCAACGGGAGCGTGTCGACGAAACAGGGGGGTCGAGGAGGCCGCTGAAGGTGTCAGCGACGGTTGCGTCGCGAGACAGGCCAATTGAGTCGGGAGGGTCGCCCGGGGCGACAGTTTGGTCGTTGGCAGCCGTGCGGGCGCGTGAAGAATGAGGGAGGGAGCTAGTGGCGTTGTTTGACTCGCCAGGATAGTCATATACCTCGAGGGAGGTGGCAGCGCCGTCCGACGCGCTGTTTCCTTGGTTTACAACAAGGTTGGGAACCGTTTCGGCACGCGAGACGAGAGTGATGAAGCGACGGGGTCGATCGTGCACGCAGTCGCAGCGCCCGGGTCAATACTAGTGTGCCGGGCAAGCGAAAGGGCTTGTGACAATGCCCGGGGATCATACTGGGCGCACGCTGATGTAAAGGGAGGCAGGGGAAGACATCGAACGAGGATAGTGTTGAGGGTAAGCGCAACTTCAACGCTGGGCTGGGCTGAGCGAGTGGGAGCCCTGGGCACCTGCTTAAACGCTTTGAGCCAGGAGGACGGGTGCTGAAAAGGTACTAACCGACGAATGCAACTGGGATACCGGGAGTAGTGGAGGACCTCGTGTACGCCATAGAAGGGTCTGAGGGAGCGAGGAATACGGGCTTTGGCGGCGATGGGCAGCGCTACTCATGTGAAGGCGACGGGCTGGTTGGCGGCGTCGACTTCTTCGTCGATGGGAGCATGTAAGGCCGAGACTGCACGTTGCCCAGCATATAGTAGTGTGAGTGAGGGCGTCGGTGGCCTCATCACGTGGTAGTGGTGTAATAATCCCACGTGCCAACCTGTACGGAGAAAGCTTCGACGTGTCTGACAATTTACATTTTACAAGGTCCATGGGCCGACGCTGCTGACGATGTTCTCGCAAAACTCGAAACAAAGAGAAAGAAGCGCGATTGACGGCGGCGAAGCCAGTCAGCCATTGCTCAACAGCTCCCGCGAGGATCTTGCTGCAGCGGACCCGGAGGATCACCCGCACCTTTTATTCGCTGCCTCGGATGACGAGGTCTCCGAAGTTCGCAGAAGTCGTTCCGTCACACCTCGCCGTGGGGAACATACTGTCAGGTTTCGGGAGGAGGTTCAAGTCATAGGTCCGCCATTGAGGTCTACCATTCAGAGTCGAGAAGCCGGTGCGTGTTTATGATGGAATTCTGATACTTGTTTCGGGAGCTCCTTCGCAGAGTATGAACTCGACACAGACGACGTTGATGACATTGCTCTGGCCGAAATCGGACGTCAACAGCGGAGCCTGTTGAGGACTTCGGTATCAGGGCAACGGGGGCGACGACCTACGCCCTTGATTACGGGTCTATTTGACTCCTCGGCCTCCCGGGGGACTCCTGAAACGACCATACCGATGTATGAAGCCGAGAATCAAGATTCTTTCTCAGACCTTAATCTCAGTGAAGTAGCCGCAAAACAGCACGCTGGTGGTGGAATGTTCGACTCTGTTGCAAACATGGCCAACTCCATTCTCGGCGCAGGTAAGCTTCACGCCATGCGCGTTGCTATATATAGGCTAATAAGCATGATAGGTATCATTGGTGTGTACGATTCTGTGCAATTTGCACTGGCTGTCCCACTCAATCAGGCTATAGGTCTGCCATATGCAATGAGCCAAGCTGGATTTTTCCTCGGGATAGTCTTGTTGGTATTCCTATGTGTTATCACTGATTGGACCATCCGTCTCGTTGTAATAAACGCCAAGCTAAGTGGTAGGAATTCGTACATTGAGATCATGCACAGCTGTTTTGGCACAAGCGGCCGTGCTGCGGTATCACTCTTCCAATTTTCTTTCGCATTTGGCGGTAAGCCCCTTCCTCTGAACAGAGCTACAAATATCTAATGCATGGTTTATAGGTATGTGCGCGTTCGGCATTATTATAGGTTGGTCTTCGCATTCGTCTTCGGTTGCAACCTCTGACTGCCCGCAGGGGATACGATACCCCATGTTATTCGATCACTATTCCCAACACTATACAAAATACCCGGCCTATCCCTATTCACTAACCGACAGTTCATCATAGCACTCTGCACTATTTGTGTATCTTATCCGCTCTCCCTTCATCGCGATATCCACAAACTCTCTCGCGCATCTGGTCTTGCGCTACTTGGCATGCTGATAATTGTTACCTCCGTTCTGGTTGAGGGCCCCCATGTGGATCCTGATCTGAAAGGAGATCCGTCAAAACGGCTCACTGTCATCGGCCCAGGCGTGTTCCAGGCAATCGGCGTCATCAGTTTCGCATTCGTTTGCCACCATAATTCCCTCCTTATATACGGTAGCCTGCGCACACCGACGCTCGATCGCTTTACTCGCGTGACTCACATATCAACTGCGATCTCTTTCGTCGCATGCTGCATCCTCGCTATATCCGCTTTCTGGGTATTCACTGACAAAACGCGAGGGAACATCTTGAACAATTTCTCTCCTGTGAGTGTTCGCGTGTCGAGTCACGTCGCGAGATACTGAACAGACAGCCTAGAACGATACCTTGATTAATGTCGCCCGGTTCTGTTTCGGACTGAACATGTTTACGACGCTCCCTCTAGAATTGTTCGTCTGTAGAGAGGTAATGGCGTTTTGACTATCCAATTTGGAAGGGTTAGTCTGACCGACATGCAGGTCATCGAACAATACTTTTTCCCTCACGAAGGCTTCAACCCGCAACGCCATTTGTTCTTCACGAGCGTCATCCTCTTCGCGTCGATGCTGCGTACGTGATCGACTTTCCCCCCTCTTTTTGTCGACCCTATCCATCGCTCACGCCCGACCTAGTTTCCCTCATCACGTGTGATCTTGGCGTGACCCTCGAGATCACGGGCGGCGTCTCGGCGACGGCGCTCGCCTTCATCTTCCCTGCGGCGTGCTACCTCAAACTCTCCGACCCCCGCGTGCCGCTCTACTCACGGGCAAAGCTCCCCGCAGTCGCCTGTCTCATTTTTGGAATCTTGGTCATGGTCGTGTCGCTCTTTCTCGCGTTGGGCAAGGCGTGGACAACCGAGGGCGAAACCAGGATGTGCGCGTAATGTCGCACGTCAGCACGGTGTCGTTGGATGTATTTACTATCTAGAGCGGGTTTCTTACTAGTACTGTCATGGACGCGGATTCGGACTCTTCCATCTACATACGTAGCAAATCCAAAAAAAAAAAAAAAGAGGAGAGAAGAAGCGCGAACCGAAGAGTGGTTATCGGCGCAACTGCACGACGGCGCGCAATCCGGAAACTTGATCGATGTCCTCGACTTTGGCTCCTCCATCTTTGGACTCGGTCGCGAGCAGAGGCGATACGTTGGGGAATGACGCCTCCCACAGCTTCTCGACCGCGTGCAGGGGCTCCGTTGATCCATCGCTGGGCTCGAAGACAAGGAGCCAGATGGCATCGTACCCGCCCGCTGTCCGCAAAGAGTTAGTTGAGACGCGGTGCTCCGATCCAGGTACGAGGGGAATGAAACCTCACCGCCAGGTACGCCGCCACAAATGACCCCCTTTTGGGCGATCGATGCGTCTAAGAGCGCAGTTTGCGCGTCGGGCTCGATGTGCACGTCTTCGCCCGCTGCCTTACCCATCTGGCGCATGAACGTACGTGTGTTCTGTCGCAAACGATGTTGAGCCAGGGGAAAATCGCGGGGCGACGATCTCTCCGGCACAGAACTCACCTCGCTGGTCTGTCGGAGATCTAAAAACGCCTCAACGACAGATCGCTCCGACAAAGCACCGCCGAGCCACTGCATCGATCACGCGCCGATTGCGACTCAGTTGTCCAGGAGACAACCGGAGAGGTGAACATGCCGACTTACCTCGGACGATGGCACACCCGACATGCGTTTGGCGGCAGACCCGTACAACTCCCGATCTTGCTCGTACAGTTTGGAGAGACGTCGAAGGAGAGCAGCGAGGGCTTGGTTCGATGCGTCGATGGCCGCCCACAACGCATTCGCTAAATAAGGTTCGTTTTTGAGTCTCGTACTAAGAAAACAAACAGCGCGCGCGTACCTTCTTCGGCCTTCTCTCGACGCCATTTCAACACCTTGCTCACGAGCGAGGGTGTGTTGCTCCCCGCAGACACGTCCGCCAAGAGAAGCCTGACGAACGGTGGGAGTTGAACCGCGACCGTCTGGCAGTCCCAGTGATCGCCGGGACTGAGCGCGGGCGATAACGAGAGCGTTGCGGATGCGGTCTATCAGGATCGACGGACCGTCAGCGCCCCGATCACCGTCGCCAAGTACTCATGTGTCCGCGTGCTCACCTCGCCTCCCTTCATGAGATCGTCCAACAAGGCGGGACTGAACCGCGTGTACAGCTGGCTTCCGAATGCAGCGGCAGACACGTCGAAACCGCTGCCCACCTTGCCCTGCGCGAAACAGTGCACGAATTGGGCCGTGTTGTGTGCCAACTGGCGCGCGCCGCTGTCGGGCCGGGCGAATTCCTCCCGGGTGATCACGCCGAGTCGGAGTAGCAGGGCGGAGACGATGGAAGTGATCAACGCCGCTGATGATCCCATCCCAGTCTTGTTGACGTCGTCTAACCGGACGTCTTGAGGACAGAACGGTGTGATGCTAGACAAGGAGGCAACCGTCGGAGGCAGATTGAGTTCTTGGAGCTGGTGGGAGAGATCCTGCGTCAGTAATCAAGCGCCGAGAGCGTCGAACCGAATATGAAGAAGCGAGCCAATGACCTTGGCTTGCTGCGAGTAAAAGTCGTTGTCGCCGACGGCGGCGATGTCGAGCCCATGTTGCAACGACGCTCGCAACGATCGAGCGGAGCCGACCGCCGACAAACGCTCCGAGGCGAGTATCAAGGTGTATTTCAGTGCATAATAGACGAATTTATTCTTGCTGTCGGTAGGAAGGTTACTTCGATTCAACATTCACGGAAGCAGACGCACCTTTGCGACACTTGGGCTACGTCCACCTGACCGTCATCATGGATGGTGACCGAATAGGACCATTCGGCCCCGACAAACTGAGGCGATCGAACGATGATCTGGCCTGTTTGACCCGGTTGCTGGCAATGTTGGATGACAGCGTAGAAGCGAGAGGACGCCGAGATCACCAAGCCTGTAAATTTTTGGTCGAGCACGAGGTACCCTCCCGCGATCAGGACTTTGCCTGGGGACGAAACGACCGTGATGGACATCTTAATACAAGCCTCGTTAGCTGACTAATCATACCGATAGGGGTAACATTCTCGAGATCGCGCTTAGTTGGTGGACTTGTCTAAAATTGCACTCGTAATACATCATGACTGTCCCGCACGCGCAAACCAATGTTTTTGTTGACCACACGTCGCGTTCTTACAGCCAGGGCATCGAAGACCCATCTGTATGCTCGTCGGACCGCCCTTCCCGGCAGAGTAGTCACGGAGATGCTGTGCTGCAATGTCTGCAAGGGCGCGAATGAACACGGGTGACTCATTGAGAGCTTCTGCGCGTTGCATCTCCATCCCGAGCTGGAAACATGAATATCAGCTACGTGAACTCAGGTACGCAGGACGCGTTTACCTCTTTCCCCTCTTTCATATACTCTAGATCGAGTTCGTACAGCGTTTCGATATGGTCGCTCGTGAACGCAATCGGGATGAGAATCGCTTGCTTCTTTCCGAGACGCGCAAGCCCCTTGATAGCCTCACTAGTTTGCATGCCCATCCATGCAGAAGGACCAACTTGGGATTGCCAAACCAAGCGATAAGGATTCGAGTGCCCCAACCGATCCATGACGGCATTCACGGATGCGGAGACCTCGAGGACGTACGGGTCTCCACGGTTGACCACCGACATGGGCAACGAATGAGCCGAGAATAGAAGCACGACGTCGGAGCGATCAGATGGCTGAAATTTCTGCAGCGCCGCCTCTATGGTCTGCGCAACAGCCTGGAATATGTGATGCGGTGTGAATGGACAAACGACGACATCAACCCGGACTCACCTCGACGAAGCCCGGGTGCGTACTCCAACGGTCGATCACGCTCCACTCGATGTCACCCATGTCACCCGCTCTTCCCCGTCTGAAGAGCTCGTTTAGGCTGCTGCCTGTCGTGCTACAGCTATATTGGGGATACTGTGTGAACGCTACGGCTCGTTTCACACCATCGGCTTTGAGGCGGCGCGCAGTTTCCTGTGTGAGTGGGTTTGCATAGCGGAATGCCACGTATGGCTTGTGTGGAGCAGTCTCTGGGTGAAGTTCATCGAGCAATGCGCACATTCCGGCCCCCTGGTATTCGGTGTAGCGGAGGATGGGCGACCCTCCACCTATCTCGGCATATTGTTTCTCGATTTTGGGCGTCCGTCGTTTAGCAATGAGGGGCGCGAGAATGCGTTGGAACGGGAGTGGTATGAGGTCTCCATCCATGAAAAGGTTCTTCAGAAAGTCATAGGTCTCCGGGACCTGTAAGAAACGATGCGAAAGTGAGTGGGGCACGTGAACACCGCTGCCTCACGTACCGTGGAAGGTCCTCCCATATTCAGCATGACGATGGCTAGCAAAGAGAGTCAAAAACGGTACACAGAGAGTTGAACAGCTTGTGTACCTGTAGGACTATGGAATGAAATGAGATATGTTACTGGGACCCAGAGTGATGTGCTCACCTTTTGTGCTTGACTGAAGCTCCATGAACGGTAGCCATGCGACGAACGTGAGTGGTGACATTCGTTCGAGGTAGTTGAGACAACATGACGGTAAGACTCGGACCTGCTCGACCTTTGGAAAGGGCCGAGGCACAGGTGCAAGGGGATGATGACTAAGCATGATTGACATTTGATGTTACAAGTAATCTAAGCATAAGTGAAGAATAAATAATCGTAGATATAGACGTCTATTTTGTACTATCTTTACTGTACTGCTTGACGGATGGCGGACATGGGAGGGTACGGCCCCAATATATCAGAAGCGGTAGGAAAGCGTGGCCGGCGTTCATCGAAACGAGAATAGGCAGGAAGTGGCTCAGCTTCTTCGGAGACATCATAGCCCATCAGGGGCGAATTTGGTTCTATCTGCGGGGCTGTGTAGTAAGGGCTGCCTTGAGATGGGACTCCCGTCAGTGAGGGATGCTGGGAAAGGGGATCGACGGGGTTGCGTGATGGAGAATTTGTTGCCGTCGACGTCCGCCTAATCTCCCTGTTTTCCTCTCGAACCGTGTAAGGCGAATCACTTGGCGAGTACGATGGGGGATTAGGAAACGGGGGTGTAGTACCCAGATAAGACGGAGGGTATAACACTTGTAAGATGCTGCAAGTCGAAGGTAACGAAGGGGACGTATTGTCTTGGGAGGAAAAACTAGGAACAAGGTGAATAGGTTCGGCATCATCTTTAATTTCCTTGATAAGATGTGAGCAGGAACAGGTACATGACCGGTAGGAAGACAATACGCACCTGACTCATGTCCGTGGTGATAGCCAGATGTTGGTAGGCTGCGTGATTGCTCTCCCGTTCAGGAGTGTGGGCGTGTGATACGCCGGCCTTGATGAACGTGGTTAATGGAGCGATAAGCAAGGAAATATTGAGGTGCATACCTGGAACTCGGGCAGTGGAGGGAGAACCCGATTACTGAACATGAGGGGCACAGGACAGGAGACGAAGTGTGCATTGGTGATTATATACGGTCGGACTAGAGGAGAGTCTGAGTGATCGGCAGCTGCATAGGTTTTGGTTTTGAATTAATTCCGCTCAGGGGTGTGGGGTGTGGCTGTGCATATGTGTCATTTATATTTTGACATATTTGTACATATTTTGTATTGAGTGTATAAAGTGCTACGTGTCCCGTTGACGTGTCACTCTGCCGTTCTTTCATTGGAGCAGCCACCAAATCCCTTTTGAACGTATCTTTATTATTTCCCTTCTAATCCCCCCTCAACGATGACCCAACAGTGCGCCTTCGTAGACCCTTCGTCTCTCTCCCTCCCCTCCTCTTCCATCAAGCGCCCCGCCTCTCCCGCCTCCTCCACAGATGATCCCACTCCACTTCCCACCGACGAGCCTCCTCGTAAACGATCCCGCTCCGCCGTCACTCCCGAAGAGCGCAAGGAGGCCCGTGCACACCGCAACAGAATAGCAGCCCAAAACTCGCGCGACCGCCGCAAGGCTCAATTTACCTACCTCGAGCGCAGGGTTGCTGAGCTGGAAGATGAGAACAGACGCCTTCGTGCGGGCATCCACGTCAGCCCGTCCCCGTCCATCTCCATTGTGTCAGAGCCGGACATCGTTGCTCTCGACCGTGAAGAAGACCAGCAGCGCAAGCGCGAGCAGGAGCAGCGCGAGCGCGAGAATCAGGAACTACGCGAACGAATACGGACTCTCGAAAAAGGTTACGAGGCTGTCGTACGAGCACTAGCAGCGCACAGTAATCCTTCTGTCACCTCTGACATACCCTCCATCCCTGCAACAAGTTCTACGCCACTTGCCCCGTCTCATTCCCCGTCTCCTCCACAACCAGCATCAAATACGCAGCCTTCTGCAGCTCCATCACCTTCGGAACCCACCTCCCTATCTATGCCGCTTTCACCAACCTCTTCAAACTCGACCCTTGTCGGCAGCCCGCTCCTCTTTGCATGCGGTGACTCTTCGTTCGAAATTCTTTCGAGTCCCGTACTCTCAGCGACTGAGACACCACTTGCCTCGCCCAGCGAGTCGCTCGACCTTTCTCTATCCAACGACGCCCCCACTCGCCACCTAGCACGGGTGGTGAACACTGTTGGCCGTTCAACAGTGTCCCTGCAGCGGGTGGGCGGTGCTCAGATGGTGATGAGACCGGTGAGCACAGCAAAGTGTTGCTCGACAATTCAACCGAGGTTCGTATATGATTGTTTGTCTACCTTTTCATTTGGCTGAAACATCTTCAAGTCTGAAGACGAGGCAGCATGTGATGCTGCCATCACGCGTCTGTTCGCGGAGATCCTCGCGTCGCCACCGCCTGGCTCTAGCACTCTGCCGAGCTCTAGCACTTCGTCAGAAGATGCGTTTAGCACGGAGGTGCTAAGCAAGACCGAGACCATTTCCTCGGACGATGCGCTTGGCCTGGCTATTCGCAAGAGTAGTATCGACACTCTCGACTGGGCGGATCAAGTCCATGCAGAAATGGAGATGGAGAAACTATTAGAGATGCTTCCGAGCGCTCAGGATGTGTCCCTCGACGCCATCCTGCCTCCCGACGTCAATCTTGACGTTGACATGGATCTCTCGAGTGTCCTCACGTGGGACGAGGTTAGCGTTTTTTGATTCCAGTTCCCGCAGACTCGAGCGCGCCGAGATACCCTATCGCTCTGAAGACTAAAACATGAATCACAGCTCGATGCTGCGTCATCTCTCCAGGTCATTATGCTTTTCTCCGCCATTACATGCATGGACTTTGTAACCCCAAGATCATCGTCAGTCGGTTTTATCTATTTACTACTCTACGTTGTCCTATTGGTTTCTCTTCATCGTCTTCTGTCTTTGGATACACAGCCCATTGTGGAGATGTGCCACCCTTGGATGACTTACCCCTTCTCCTCTTTGTCTCACCTTGCAGACGGCTCTGTGAAGAGTCTCGTACTTCTGATGCTGCTCCCGGACACCCGCTCATCCGTTTCTCCCCGTTAGGGTCTGATGAAATGAATGGTGTGTGTTCTGGTGAGCGCTTGGGATGTATGGGAACTCTGCCATGGACGACTGATCTGTGATGTGGGTGTCAACGTTTTTGTCGCATCATTCACGCTGTGACAGTTGAATTTGTGGGTCGGTCTATCTGATTGTAGTTGGTACAAATATACGATGGGTTTCTGATCCAGATTTTCGTGTGGTTGCTAAGCGGTGGGATCTACTGTGGATGCTTATGTGGAGTGTTGGCATGTAGAACAAGTTAGCATTACAGGGATACCCAGGTTGCCGTCGACGTCCTAGACAAGGTCCGAGCCAGACAGGCAGTGGGATCGCAAGGTGTTTCATCCCAGCGTTTTTGATTGTTTACTCTTACCGGAAACTGTAGTAACATAGGAAATCGTGTAATGATTTTGTCAAGTTTTACCATTTTGCCGTTTTGACGGCTGCCCTGCAGACTCAGCTTCCAGATAATTTTGCCTATAGCACTACATGATGATACTGGCAGTGCCATGGAGGGATGGGAAACCCCAGTTGTTATTTTCCTGTTGCAAAACGGAACATAGAATCCCGTTCTCATAGCAGTTGACGTCTATTCGAAAATAACATACATGAGAGGATGTACATTGAACTTCATAAGCAAGTTTCAAGGCGTCCCTGGCAGCTAAAACCCAGCAGACACGCGCAAGGTTCACAGGGAGATTGGCGTCGGCGGAGAACATGAGAAAAAGATTCAAATTCTGTATTTTTTCAGCGGCTGGAACACAAATTACGGAAACACATCTCAAGGAAACGCGAGGATCAGACGAAGAGACCATCAATCTACTTCATTTCACCGTCCTCGTCCTCTTGTTAGGTTTGAGACCGACTAAAATTTTAGAGAGTTTCCTTGGAATAGTCGACTCCCGTCCGCGTGCCGGAAGGGTTGATCACTGGTCCTTCCCCTCCTCCGTTCTAAAACGCGAGATTTGCATTAGAAGATGCGGCGAGCGAAGCGGAGTGGCGCATACTTACATTTCATCATCCTCGTCCTCATCTTCCTCGGGTTTGAGCCCGGCCTTTTCGAGAGCTTCCTTGGAGGTATAGTCGACTTTGACACCCCGCGTTCGCCTGCCTAAAATTTGGGAAGGGTCGATATCTGGATACTCTTCCTCTTCCTCTTCCTCTCCTTCATCCTCGTCCTGAAACGCGAGATTTACATTAACATTGGAAAACGGTGAGGGAAGCGGGTGGCGTGTACTTCTTCCATTGCATCGTCGTCTTCGTCTTCGTCTTCGTCCTCGTCCCCTTCGCCTTCCATGGAAACGTCAGGGGAAGCGACAGCACTTTTTCCTTTTCCTTTGGCCTTGCTGTCTGGCGATTTTAGGCCTGTGTTTGTTGCGCCATTGGAATGTGCTCTGTCAAATTGAACGTGAATTGGATGCAGGATGGAGCATGCGGAAACGGACCCAGCAGCATTTGACATGTTCGGAAATATCGCTAGGGAGGTGTCAATAAGATTTTGGTTGATAGCGCGACTGAGCGTTGTTGGTGTGGCGTTTGTGTTTGTATTGCAGATATATTTGGCTAGGTTGACTACCGTACTGTACCGAAACGGGTATGGACCAAGCGTGCCATGGATGGATGGATAGCAACGACGTGATCCGCCCATGTAACCAGCGAGCCAGATCTGCCCGGTCAGCTCGTCTGAATCGTTGTGAGTCAGTAATACTGTCGGGAGGGTAAACATCAGGACGCGTTCAGGGTGACTCTGACGGGCGCGTTGCGGGCCGGACCGCTCAGAATTGTGTCGAGGTTCAAGCTCACGCGCCTGGATGCCAGGACGAAACGACGGCCACGTGTGTTACGAGATGCGGCCGCAAGGACCGGGTGGAGTAGAGCACACTCGAGATGCTTGGCAGATGGCCCGATGAATGGAGGGACAAGACAATGAGCGCTAACGGGAATTTCCGTCTGTCCGATGACCGTGTGAGATGAATGTCTGATATCTCTTTGCATCCTCGCTCTTCCTCCTCCTCTCCCCCCGACATCACGACGACCCCGACTACGACGACTACGACGATAACGACGGCGGCGGCGACAACGCTGACGGCCCCGACTCGACGTACTCTTAATACCGTCACCGTTCGTCCGCTCTCGGTCCACACCCTACGGCTCTGCTTTTACCCCCCGTTCCCGCGAGCCTGAACCCACCACCTTCTTTACTTTCCCTTCTTTGCTTTTCCACCAACACCATGTCGAGACAACTCGTCGTCTCGCCCACACCCGCAGATACTGAAAAGCCTCCCGTATTCGTCCCGCCCCCTGTACAGCGGCTCTCACAGGCTGCCATCGCCGCACTCCCCCTTCCGCTCGATCGGGCAGCGACACTCCCCGCCCGATCCACTCCCTCCCCTCTCCCCGGCCCAAACAGAGCGCCCGCATCCGCACCCGCATGCGACCTCTCCTCATCCTTGTCGTGTCGCTCCAAGCCATCTACCATATTCCCACGTCTCCACCGTCTCGAAATCGCAGATGACTTGTCCACCACTCACAAAAAGCCCCCCCTCCTCGATCTCAAACTATCTTCTTCCTCCTTCCTCGACGCTGTCGCCACCGACTCCGACTCCGACAAGCCGTTCTATGCCGTAGAGACAGTCGGCTCGTCGACCACCGTTTGGCGCTCAGATCCTTGGGACAGCTCCGCCAAAATCGCAGACATACGCTGGCCCAAGGAACTTCCTCTCAAGGGAAAAAGCCGGGATCAAGCACAGGCCCCCACGATACAGATGGATGGCCTTCAATGGAGGGACTCGACGAGTCTGCTCAAATACAGCGGCTTAGGGAGGTGCGTATCCCAACTGTTCTGCGTACTCGTGCACAGTTCCTCATTTGGCTTCCCGCTTGCTGTACGGTTACTAGCTGCTCCCGCAAGTTCCACATACCATACCACCCACGTGCTCTCAAGTGGAAGCGAGAAGGAAATACATACGTGGTATGTGTCTCTAATTCGGTTCCGTGCTCACACATCTTTACCCATCGTTATTATTACCCTAGTGCACCACGGTCACTTGTAAAGGCGCCGTAGCCACATTGGAGTCTTTTTGTGACAGCGACACAGCACCCAGATTAAAGGTGTTCGAGACCTTGGGTAGCCTTCATCGTTCTGTGCCTCAGCTAGACCATGCGGGTATCTCTGTCTTTCTCCTCGACCATCTTTTCGTCACCGCACTCTTGCTCGTCACAGAGCCAGACAGTTGGATGACCCTCTCCCGTAACCCAACCTCCATCGACGGCCCATCAACCGACATGCCCCTGTCTCTCAAGTCCTTTGGTGCCCAGGCCTCTACTCGGCAGTGGAGGAAAATCATGTACGGGGAGCCGATGTATCCGTCGCTTAAAACACCAGCTTTTGACAAGGGCACTGTCATCCGTTGCGAAGACGCTGACATCCTCGACATCTCCGAGCCGCCACAGCCGTCCGCTTCTATGCGTCAATGGCGCAAAATCGTCTACGGGGAACCGCTTTACCCTTCTCTGCGCCCGCAGTCGGTTGACGCATTCGATCTTCCTCCGCGGCCAAGCACGGCAACTAGTTTTTCATCCGAATCAGCATATTCCCCTGCCACTCCTTCCTCTGCTCCCTCTACGGGTTTTTATGGCCCACCATCACCGTTTGATGACACGGACAGAACCACTCTTCGCAGTGGTAACAACGCTCGTCAGGGCAGTTCACCATCAGCGTCTTCTTCAGGCACGCTTTCTCCAATGCCTTCTTCGGAATGTATACCGCTTTCTGCGTTTCCTAGTGCAGCGCCTCGACGAGAATTACCTTCACCTCCTTCATCTTATCAGCCTCCGCCTTCTTTTCAGCCCTGGTTGCACCGCTCTCGTTCATCACCGAGGCTCAGCCACAGCACGCCAACTCCGCTTTCATTAATGGATGATCCAGACGATCCCACAAATCAGAGCCTGCTTACACGCATATCCTCGGGGTGGAACGTGCGGCAGCTGCCCACGCCTCCACTTCGAGAGTCGCCCGTCCACTCTCCGCAAGTACAAGCTGGGCATGTGGAGGGTAGGCGGCTCTCGCAACCACATCAGCGGTCCCTGCCACCAACGCCACCAACACCAGCCACGATCGAGAGATCGACGTCGGAACAACAACATGGTCACTCGCAGTCCCTGGTAGTCACTTCGAGGACCCCACCAGTCACGACTACTCCTCGACCGTCCACACCCCAACCAGGGCCGTCGCAGAGCGAAGGCGCTACACGGCCACGACGACCTCGACCGGAAAAAGATCCGGACGAGGTTATCAACTGGATGCGGAGCATCACTCGTGCACACCGGAGGCGCGCAGTCGACGCAGATGACGACGAGGATCCGGTATCGCGGCCGGACGATGCGATGTACGAAGCGCCGCCGCCTGCATACAACGCTATCGATTTTTCCACGCCCCCACAGGCACGTTCACCGCCACGAGGTACATATGTTTGAAAAAGGACTCCATGTTGTAGTGCTTGATTTATGGATTTCCCTTCCTTTTTTTGTTTTCGTTTGTTCTTCTTGCCCGCAAGCTGGCTGGGTCCCATCAATGTGTCATTTTTGTTCTCTTAATCGACGTCGATGTATCGCTCACAACGTAATACCGCCCCTCATCCGACTCAACTGAGTTATATCCGTTTTGCATGTTTACCTATAGCATTCACATTTGTACACGACCTCGTCGTGCATCCTGGTATAATCTTCTCTCCACACATACTCTCCCAGGTTGGACGAGGTATCAGATAATGTCCCATAATGTTCTTTCTTTTTTGCTTTTTATGCATCCCTCTCTATTCGAAGAGGTTTACGCTTTCCTTTTCTGCTGTTTCTTATTTTCCATTTCGTTTTCTGGCATCTATTCTATTGTGGTCATATCGATTTTCTTTTCTCCTTCAAATCATTTCGTTTTCGTCTTGTACCTATAGAGGAAAAGCAACGAATGGATATATAGATTTGTACAGGTCTAGGTCGAGGTATTTTCGCTAATCGACAAGTTGAGTTGACGTTGATCCCCGCTACTAAGTCGGGCTATCATAGGACGCGATCTCGCAATCTGTACGGCTTCTCGGAGACCAGTATATGTCAGTGGAGCCTGCAGGATCAGTTACTTACTGGCCCCGACGAAGAGATTATTAATAATGTTGATCTGATGTGTCCCCGGTGCCGCTTCCAACGTTAGCGGTGGCGTCCGCATACCCAAAGTCGACCCGAGTCGGGCCGTACGTCCGAAAGAGTCGGGATGTATCGCATGCAACCCCACTCACGAGTGCGCGTGTGGGTGACCGGTGAATTTTCAGGGTCGGTTGTTTCTCTCCACCGAACGAGCGTGGGTGCAGGTGACCGATCTGATCGGCGTGCGCCGATCCGTTTGGGTTTCCCATCCCTTGGCCAATTTCGCGTGCGGACGAGTTGGCCGCTACCATCGTTGTCGTCATCGTCGTCACATCATCATCAAGGTAGCATCATATCACCATCTTCGATATCATCCATAATCATCATTAGTCATGGGGCATACCTGGACCGGATCGTCTGGCCACTCCGGAGTCGGATAGCCAATGATATACCCACCACTGTCTGTCTCTGTTCCTGACGTTGAGTGTGTGTCTAGGTCCAGACCAGAGGTCGGAGCCGCACCCGGTCCTTTATTCGATCGGCCATCACAACATCGGTTGCGAGATGCCAGTGGGGATGGGGGTGGGGATGGGGATAAAGACGAGAACAGGGTAAGATTGATCGTAGTGATGGTGAGTTGCCCCTTTCGAAGTTGACGCTTTGTTGGTGTTCCCTACTATAGTGGTCGGCTTCCAGGCAGGAGGGGGGCTTCCGCGCTCGGGGACTTGTGCGCGTGCGCACAATCGAGCTTTGCATGCAAACACATACGTCATGCATAACCGCTCAGTGACCACTCGGGTATGTCGTGATGGTGATTCAGATCTGGTGCGAGGTCGTCGGGTTGCGACGTAAGCCGGACGCATGTAGGCTCCGATCGGTAGCAGGCATAGATCCGAGCTGGAGAGCGCCATCATGAAGTTTGACAAGGAGCAGAAGACCATAATTGTGACGCCGCTGGCGAATGCAAGACACGACTCGATCTCGCGTTCATGGACGGCCTCGTGTGACGAGGACGCGTCGCCTCGGGTGAGCTCTCTGGAACGATGTGATGCTCGGGTATGTAGGTCGTGACCGTCTTCTGCAGTGCATCGCAACTGCACCCAACCGAACATTGAGCTACCCCAGCCACAGCTCGACTCTGACGCCTTTGAGAACTTGTTCGCACCTCCGTCTTGTCAACCGACGCGCCCAGTGGAATGTCTTGCCCGTGATCCATCCCTTCCCCAGATCGACGCGTCATGGACTTTGTGCAGAACAATCATGTCAAACTAGGACACTCCTCGATCCCGGTGGACTTTGTTCTCTTTTCGTGGAATCAGTCAGACGACTTCTCGTTCTATCATTAGCTGGACGATCGAACTGAATTTATTCATTTACTTGACGTTTTTGTCCTTTTTATACCCAGCTAATCATCTTGTGAGCACCAACGTCTTCCCTGTATTCTCTTCTTCTTTCCTATTGTATAAGAGCGTCGCACACCCGACGGCCTGTGCAAGGCGAGCGCGATCCATGGGTTCGACCGCCTCTGGGAGGTGATGTCGTACCAATGATGACGATCTGGCGCAGTGCTGGATCTTCTGACTCGGCCAACGGCATCGAACGAGAGGGCGTGTATCGCTTCCCCGGCGAGGCCCTACGCCTGGTGGCACTGCGAACACGTCGAGTTTCCTCATCTCCCATGAACCTGGTCCGACATTTTCCGAGCATGCGTGTTGGTGCACGTCAAAAAGGCAAAACAGGTTCACCGACGTCCCCATGCAGGGTTGACGCTCGAGTACTAGGCCCCGAGGGTCCGCATGACGCCTGGGATCTGGTTTGCGACGACGTAGGGGGAAAGCTTGATCCCGATAGCGATGCTCCTGTCCGCCCAGAATCGCTCAGTGAGCCCATCGAGGAGCGGACCGAGGGATGCGGCGAGGTCAAGGTCATACGACGGTGGGGGGCGCAGCTGGCGTTGAGCTCGATGGCGATGTGAGCGGACCGCTGGGCTGGGTAGTGCGGAGGTCTTGAATGGCATCGAGAAACAGAGAGGGGTCGGCCGGGTTGAATGAGGTGATGCTGATAATGAAGGGCTTGGAGGAGCTGGGATGCGGGTGAGGTGGATCCATCCAAGGCAAATATGGTAAGGGGAGTAGCCGTACGGGTTGAGGGAGGAGAGGCCGTTGTCGAGGAAGGTAACGTGACTTGATAATCGGAGGAGTCAGTGGGCGGGTTCGGAGGAAGGAGGTGCAGAGTGGTCACCGTGTGAGACGCGTCTTCGTCGAAGCCTGCGAGGGTGGCAATCCGGGTAGTGACTGCGCAGGTGTAAGGACAGTCGAGCAAGGCTGCGAGCTGGTGCTCTTCCGACGCCCAAGGACTTGACGCTGGGAACACTGCAGGCAACGGAACATCATTCGCTTGCATACATGCCGCCGAACAAACGTTTGCCTCGAACGTTGACGAGGATTCGCGTTGCATATGACGAGTCAACCAAAGGCGAGCGTGCTTTGGATAGGCTTGAGTACCCACATGTCGCGCGACTTGCAATGTCAGACGGATGTCAAGGGCGTGCCAACTTTAGCTCTCGGCCACGTCGTGCTGGGCGCAAGACAACATCTTCGTCCAGGACATGGGCTCCGAGTTGACCTCGAGGTGTACCTTGCGTGGGATCGACATTGCGTTTGAAACGTCTGAGGCTCCGGCCTACGAGTTGTTCAACGTTTAGCTACATCAACGTCGCTCGGTTTGGTGAATTCGCTCGTTGGTTTCAGAGAAAGGAAAACCGGATGAGACGAGACGCGTCTGAGACGTTTCTCGCACTGCGGCCCCCAGCACTGTGGCGCGTTCGTGAAGCACGGGAAACCGAGACTTGGACACCAGATTCATGTTCGAAATCAAAATGTTGTTGACTCTTACGATCGGGCGCGTCCTCTTCCAGGGTGCGAGGCGCAGCAGGAGCAAGCATCGTCTCGAGTGCTCGAAGTTGGCAAGATATAAGTTGCTTGGCACTGTGGAATACCATCACTGAAACTAGGCTATGTACCATGATATGATTGGGTGACGGCAATAGATCCTGGGTATGTTGTGCTCGAAACGGGCCGCAACGTTGCTAGCTAGTTTCTGGAAATCCAGTAGTTTATCCAGCTGATGGGAATCCTGCCACGGACGTCTGGAAGAAACCGATCGGATTGTTTCAAACTTGCTAAACGACGACTCGAACGAACGTGTTTTCTGAAATTTCCCGACGTTCAATGGGACCCCACGGAAATCGGGTGTCGGAAGTAGATGGGGATCGATCATTCAACGGCTGGCTCTTTGAGCTCCTCCCTTGCTCTCACGGTGACCACCGAGTACTGCTGCAGCTCTACATTCTATTCTTCAACTCTACGTCCACGCTTTCCAGAGATGGCGACACAAAACGCAGGCGGTTTCGAAAACATCCGAGAGAAATTTGGCCGCTTCAGGATCCTTATCATTGGGCGGGCGAATGCTGGCAAGACGACTATTCTCCGCGCGATCTGTAACTCTACCGAAAACCCGGAGATCTATAATGGAGAAGGCGACAAGGTGCGAAGTTGGTTTCATACCTATCGATGAGTTGCATACGAAATCGCGCGAGTAGATCAATTTGGACCAAGTCGAGGGAACAATGGGTGTGAGTCTCGCTGCCTATTTGTACCCAGACATGAGGTAGGTTGTGATCAACGTATGTTACTAGCGTGGAATGCACGACATCGAGAACGAATTGATCTTCCGGAGCAACGGCAAATTTGTCTTCCATGACTCACGAGGCTTTGAAGCCGGTTCTGAAGACGAATTCCAACGATTGAAGAAGTTCATCATTGATCGTGCAAAGACAACTTTTTTCAAGAAACGCATTCATGCCATCTGGTATTTTTGTCTAGAGCAGTGTGGGAAGTACTACGTATTGACTAGTAATAACTTTCTACAGGTACTGTATCCCAATGGATAAACATGAGCGCGCAATCCAACGTTCTGAGGAAAGGTTTTTTGAGGAATGTGATACCGGAAAAAGTGAGATTATGATTTTGTTGAAGTGTTCTCTGGTTCAGTGACAACCAATCCAGTTCCTGTTATTGTGTTATTCACCAAATATGATGCCCTGTTGGCTAAAGCCATGGGTGAACTAGCTGGTGCTGATCGAAAGTTGCCACGGGAGGAAAAGATAGCAAAAGCACAGTCACTCATAGATGGGGTTTTTGACAAAGCTAATATATGGGGCCGTCTCTCACAACTGAAGTATGCACCAAAATATAGTGTTCGAATTGGAGGTATTTATTATATTTTTGTATAAATGGTGGAGTTGATGGAATTTGCATGCATGGAAGGGATGAACAACTCCAATCAGGGCTGTAATGTCTTGTTAGAAAGTACAACAAGAGCTCTGAATGAGGAAGCTTTGCAAATCCTGTTTGTGACTGCCCAAGAAACAAATATAGCACTATGTATTGAATGTGCACTGCAAGAGTAAGTGGCCAAACATATATATATTCTTCATGGGCTGATACTTTAATATGAGCAAAGCATTATATCACATGTAGACATACTACATGATTCTGCACTTCCATTACACAATATGAAGAATATATCTCCAGCAAGGCCTGCAAGATGGTTTCCACACTTTTGGGTAAGATAGCTGTGATGGAAATCAGCTCTTATGGATAGTAGACACTTACTAATCATTCCCATACCACTATTGGGGTTATAGATGGTAAGTGGTTTATTGTAGTGAAGAGATACAGTAAAATGATCAAAATTTGATGTATATCATTCATTCTTCTTTGAAAATGAATGACAGGAAGTGAGCTGTGGATTGTGGAATAATCCAGAGTGGTGATACTGATGATGCATGTCTATTCATCCTTCATTCTGCTCTGGAAATGACAGCAAGTGAGTTGTGGATTGTAGAATAATTTAGACTGGTGATGCTGATCATGCATGTCCATTCATCCTTCATTCTACTCTGGAAAGGACAGGAAGTGAGTTGTGGATTGTGGAATAATTCAGAGTGGTGATGCTGATCATGGATGTCCATTCCTTCATTCTGCTCTGGAAATGACAGGATGTGAGTTGTAGATTGTGGAATAATGTAATTCAGAGTGGTGATGCTGATCATGGATGTCCATTCATCATTCATTTTGCTCTGGAAATGACAGAAAGTGAGTTGTGAATTGTGGAATAATGTAATTCAGAGTGGTGATGCTGATCATGGATGTCCATTCATCCTTCATTCTGCTCTGGAAATGACAGTATGTAAGTTGTGGATGGTGAAATAATTCAGAGTGGTGATGCTGATAATGCATGTCCATTCATTCTTCATTCTGCTCTGGAAATGATAGCTTGTGAGTTGTGGATTGTGGAATAATTCAGAGTGGTGAAGCTGATCATGCATGTTCATTCATCCTTCATTCTGCTCTGGAAATGACAGCTTGTGAGTTGTGCATTGTAGAATAATACTGTATAATTCAGACTGATGATGCTAATCATGCATATCCATTCATCCTTTATTCTGCTCTGGAAATGAGAGCTTGTGAGTTGTGGATTGTGGAATAATTCTGAGTGGTGATGATGATTATACATGTCCATTCATCCTTCATTGGAAATGACAGCAAGTGAGTTGTGGATTGTGGAATAATTCAGAGTGGTGATGCTGATCATGGATGTCCATTCATCCTTCATTCTGCTATGGAAATGACAGCAAGTGAGTTGTACAGTAGATTGTGGAATAATTCAGAGTGGTGATGATAATCATGAATGTCCATTCATCATTCATTCTGCTCTGGAAATGACAGGAAGTAAGTTGTGGATTGTGGAATAATGTGATTCAGAGTGGTGATGATAATAATGCATATCCATTCATCCTTTATTCTGCTGTGGAAATGACAGCAAGTGAGTTGTGGATTGTGGAATAATTCAGAGTGGTGATGCTGATGATGCATGTCCATTCATCCTTCATTCTGCTGTGGAAATGATAGCTTGTAAGTTGTGGATTGTGGAATAATCCAGAGTGGTGATGATGATCATGGATGTCCATTCATCATTCATTCTGCTCTGGAAATGACAGGAAGTAAGTTGTGGATTGTGGAATAATGTAATTCAGAGTGGTGATGCGAATCATGCATGTCCATTCATCCTTTATTCTGCTCTGGAAATGATAGCAAGTGAGTTGTGGATTGTGGAATAATTCTGAGTGGTGATGCTAATCATACATGTCCATTCATCCTTCATTCTGCTGTGGAAATGGCAGGAAGTGAGTTGTGGATTGTGGAATAATTCAGAGTGTTGATGCTGATCATGCATGTCAATTCATCCTTTATTCTGCTGTGGAAATGACAGCAAGTGAGTTGTGGATTGTGGAATAATTCAGAGTGGTGATGCTGACGATACATGTCCATTCATCCTTCATTCTGCTGTGGAAATGACAGCAAGTGAGTTGTGGATTGTGGAATAATTCAAAGTGGTGGTGCTGATCATGGATATCCATTCATCCTTCATTCTGCTCTGGAAATGACAGCTTGTGAGTTGTGAATTATGGAATAATTCTGAGTGGTAATGCTGATCATGCATGTCCATTCATCATTCATTCTGCTCTGGAAATGACAGCAAGTGAGTTGTGGATTGTGGAATAATTCAGAGTGTGATGCTGATGATACATGTCCATTTATCCTTCATTCTGCTGTGAAAATGACAGCAAGTGAGTTGTGGATTGTGGAATAATTCAAAGTGGTGATGCTGATCATGGATATCCATTCATCCTTCATTCTGCTCTGGAAATGACAGCTTGTGAGTTGTGAATTGTGGAATAATTCAGAGTGGTCATACTGACAATGCATGTTAATTCATCCTTCATTCTGCTGTGGAAATGACAGCAAGTGAGTTGTGGATTGTGGAATAATTCAGAGTGGTGATGCTGATCATGGATGTCAATTCATCCTTCATTCTGCTCTGGAAATGACAGCTTGTGAGTTGTGGATTGTGGAATAATTCAGAGTGGTGATGCTGATGATGCATGTCCATTCATCCTTCATCTGATCATGCATGTCCATTCATCCTTCATTCTGCTGTGGAAATGACAGCAAGTGAGTTGTGAATTGTGAAATAATTCAGAGTGGTGATGCTGATCCTGCATGTTCATTCATTCCTCATTCTGCTCTGGAAATGATAGTATGTGAGTTGTGGATTGTGGAATAATTTAGAGTGGTGATGCTGATCATGGATGTCCATTCACCCTTCATTCTGCTATGAAAATGACAGCTTGTGAGTTGTGGATTGTGGAATAATTCCAAGTGGTGATGCTGACAATGCATGTCCATTCATCCTTCATTCTGCTTTGGAAATGACAGGAAGTGAGTTGTGGATTGTGGAATAATTCAGAGTGGTGATGCTGATCATGCATGTCCATTCATCCTTCATTCTGCTGTGGAAATGACAGGAAGTGAGTTGTGGATTGTGGAATAATTCAGATAGGTGATGCTCATCATACATGTCCATTTGACCTTCATTCTGCTGTGGAAATGACAGCAAGTGAGTTGTGGATTGTGGAATAATTCAGAGTGGTCATACTGACAATGCATGTCCATTCATCCTTCATTCTGCTCTGGAAATGATAGTGTGTGAGTTATGGTGTGTGAAATAATTCAGAGTGGTGATGCTAATCATGCATGTCCATTCATCCCTCATTCTGCTGTGGATATAACAGGATGTGAGTTGTGGATTGTGGAATAATTGACAGTGGTAATGCTTATCATGCATGTCCATTCATCCCTCATTCTGCTGTTGAAATGACAGGATGTGAGTTGTGGATTGTGGAATAATTGACAGTGGTAATGCTAATCATGCATGTCCATTCATCCCTCATTCTGCTGTGGAAATCTGCTGTGGAAATGACAGCAAGTGAGTTGTGAATTTTGGAATAATTCAGAGTGGTCATACTGACAATGCATGTCCATTTATCCATCATTCTGCTCTGGAAATGACAGCTTGTGAGTTATGGAGTGTGAAATAATTCAGAGTGGTGATGCTGATCATGCATGTCCATTCATCCCTCATTCTGCTGTGGAAATGACAGGATGTGAGTTGTGGATTGTGGAATAATTGACAGTGGCAATACTGATCATGCATGTCCATTCATCCTTCATTCTGCTCTGTAAATGATAGCTTGTGAGTTGTGGATTATGGAATAATTCAGAGTGGTGATGCTGACAATGCATGTCCATCCATCCCTTGTTCTGCTCTGTAAATGACAGCAAGTGAGTTGTGGATCATGGAATAATTCTGAGTGGTGATGCTGATTATGCATGTCCATTCATCCTCCACTCTCCTCTGGAAATGACAGCTTGTGAGTTGTGGATTGTGGAATAATTCAGAGTGGTGATGCTGACAATGCATGTCTGTTCATCCTTCATTCTGTTCTGGAACTGATAGCTTGTGAGTTGTGTATTGGGGCATAATTTAGAGTGGTGATGCTGATCATGCATGTCCATTCATGATTCTGATCTGAAAATGACAGAATGTAAGTTGTGTCTTTTTGTGTAACTCACACACTCATAATGTTGATAATATCATGTCACTTCTTTCTTGTTTCATCATCAAAATCACAGAGTGTGAGTTGTACATCCTGAAATATTTCTCATGATTTAATTGGTTCTATTTGATCTCTTTTACTTTGTCTTCCTACATATAGATGGTATGTATTGGAATGCATTATAGATTTCTACTGCATTCTCATTATACTCTATTCCACCTTTTCAATTATTTTATTTCATTTCTTGCAGGTTGTGAGTTGTGTAATGTTTTTATTTTGACACTAATAATAATCTTGTCCATAGCTGGTAAATTCATATTGAAAATACAGTATGCCTGTATATTAACACACTAATGGCTACTATTTGTTCATCTTTCCATAGGAGGTAAGTAGCATATTGGTTATAAAAGATTCTTTTACAGATTCCTTCATAATTCACAGGGTGTAAGTTGTTACATATTATTTTGCAGAACTCAATATCTATATCAAACATTGTTCATCATTTACTAGGATGTATGTGTTCATTATATTTATAAAATTGTCCATTCATTTCATTTTTAGACAGTGAATCTTTGTTCATTCTTCCATTCTTCTGATTTATGACTTCCCATCTAATATCAGATTGTTCGCAATGATGCAGTATGTGAATTTATTTTCTATTGTCTTTCGATTATAACATTTTCAATTTTTAGTCTTCAACACTTGAATCTCTTATACCAAATAAAATTGTAAATTTATCATCAACTTCATTATGCATCAATATGTATATAATTTCAACTCAGATCAATTTTGGCACATGGCACCAAATCCTCCAAGCTTACATTGGTATATTCTTATATCATATTTTTAAAAACAAAATTATAAAGTTCAATGCACTACTTCATTGCTTTATAGATATATTGCTTATCCTGGAGCATTCTTTTCATCTTTTCCAAGCAAGGGCTTCTGAACCAGTTCTATCTGCTGCTGAAAAGTACAAGACATCAAATATACACAAGCAAGTGAAATTAGCCATGAAAGAAGTTTTTAAGCAGTATAAAAAAGCATCTAAGGAAGACAGGATAGAAATGCTCTTGAATGTTATTCTTCAAAACAGAATGAGTATGTTAAACATATCTTTGTACTGAATGTCATAACCACTTATTTTTAGCAATTTCATGAAACCATTTTTTATGGAAGTCAGTAACAGTTTATAAATGAGCACCAAAAAAGTTGCACAATGAAGAATTCATAAAATGTATCCCATTCTGGATGAATCAATCATATACCATGATATACATGATAGATCATCAATGAATTTCATTTACCCAAAAGTTCATGGAATATTTTGAACAATTATTGTCCCTAGTGATCAATGCTTCTAGGATCTGGCCATGAATTTTTTCATGAATCATTAAAACACTTGTGTGACTAGTAGACACATTGTGTAGTAGGCCAGGCAACATTTCAGTGGGTATTACATATGCATGTATGCTGCCATCATGGCATGATTCCATGCTCCCTGGAAGAGTGGCTCACCCTGGTCTGCTAATGTCTGGCTTGCCTCTTATCTTTCACTTCTCTGGCCCAGGAAACAAGTGACCTCCAAAGGTAGTTTCCAAGACTTTTTTTTGTGCTCACCTGATCTAGACCAATGCCTTCTTTGGCACCAAATTGTGCACATTTCTGGATGTGCACTGACTTTCCAGAGTTCATGCAGCTGTCCCACCAGTCTCTTGTTCAAGTTGGTTTGATTGCTCTGAGCTACAGTATCCTCTGTTGGTCTTCTCTCTCTCACACTCCAAGCAGAGATTGTCAGTGCCAGTTGTTGCCAGTGTCTCATGATGCATCAGATCCATTCAGGCTAGTTTTTAAATGTAAAGAAGCTCATCTGGGACATAAACTTATCTCCTATCCTATAACCTTCTGTGAAAAGGGTTGTCCACTGGCATAGCCTGCTCAACATCACCATGTAGCCCAGGTTTGACATCCCACATGCAGTGCAGCACTTACAGTGTTACCCAGAACATTTATGTAAGTATTGAAATGCACTGGAATTCTAATCTTTTTTCTTCCTTCTTGTTGGTTGTGGGGACTTATACCCTACCCGCCTCTATATAAAGATGTCCTCTAGAATGTGATGTTTATAGTAAGTACCCTTGTAAAATCTTCTGTTTTACTGTAAACTTCAACTCAAAGTTTGTAAACAAGGAAACCATGTGAGGTTGAATCTATGGCAAAAGGAGGCTTATGACAGCACGACAACACTATGGTTACTTGAGTAATTGTTCTCGCCCAACACAGATTTCTCCGGCTTGACGAGTATGGTGGTGCGGGACGGGCAGGGATGCTGTGGGTGGTCACCCTGGCGGACTGTGGGAGATGAGGAGAACACACGTGAAAAGACTCGGAGGAACCTGAGGTTGTTTACGAGACCGAGACCATCGAGGACGGCCTCGACGATGTCCGTGGTAAAGTGAGGAGGAACGAGATCCTTCCGGACTGATATGTGGCATTCTAGAAGAGAATACAGAAACGCATTCGTTATGGTTCTCGACGTTCTTCTCGATTGTGTCGGTGGGTCTGCCAAAGACGGCGCGCCATACCTGAGTGTGGATGGACATGAGGGCGAGAGGAAGCGGATTTCGTGCTTGGGTGTCTTTGAGGATTCTGCGCGCCAGACCATGAGCTCGAGGACGTGTGTGCCGACGCGGCATCCGAGGGTGTTGAGCCTGAGCTCGAGGCCATTGATGGCGCCGACGCGCTTCTGGGCATACTGGACGACCTCGGAGAAGAGAAAGGCATATGCAGAGGCGGATATCTCTCCTGCGCGTCACTTGTTGAGGGGGCGATCATAGATGTTTGGGCGGTTAGTGGGCCGGTGGAGCAAGCGTCGTAGCAATGGAGGGTACTGAGGAGAGCGAGAAACGGGGTGAGGAGGACGATGTGGGGAGAGCTCTGCGGATGAGAGCGAAGACTCGGAGATCTAGGACTGAAGATCTAGATGTCATGGTGGAACATGCAACTTTACATATATCCCCGGTGTCGCTGTCCAACATTGGCAATCCCAAAGTCGACCCGGGCCGCACGTCCGAAAGAGGGAGACATGGCGGGTCATACTGATCGCCGTTGGTACCACGTGCGATCGGTTCAGGAGTGTGCGCCGCATGGATGAATTTTTAGGATTGGTTGTTTCTCTCGACCGTGGGTGGGGCGCGGGTGCCGGTGACCGAACAGGGAATGGGGAAAACCAACAGATCGGCGCACGATGATTTCGAATAGTAGGTGTGCGTACGGACGATTTGGTCGCGACCATTGAATTGTCGTCATCGTCATTATCATCATCAAGGGAACACCATATCACCATCTTCAATATTATTCATCAACATCAATTATGGAGATTGCTTGGACCGGATCGTCTCAGGCTGCACCACCCACCTCCGTATCCGACTCCTTCTCTGGCGCTGACTCTGACTCTGTCCCTGAGTCTGAGACTAAGTCTAGACCAGATGCCGGAGCCGCACCCGGTCCTTTACTCGACCGGTCATCACAATATCAACTGCGCAATGTCGCTGTGGATGGG
The DNA here is from genome assembly GCA_038091855.1 of Leccinellum luteum. Lineage (NCBI taxonomy): Eukaryota > Fungi > Basidiomycota > Agaricomycetes > Boletales > Boletaceae > Leccinellum > Leccinellum luteum. Next base: position 9,316 of record JBBPPG010000203.1, on the reverse strand, counting down.
AGTGGGGATAAAGACGAGAACAGGGCGAGATTGATCGTAGTGATGGTGAGTTTCCCCTTTCAAAGCTGGTGTTCCCTGAATACTGTGGGGCTTCGGCGCCCGGGGACTTGGTGTGCGCAATCGACCTCATGCCTCTCTGGATGCGTGCCCGCCCAGTGACTCGCGTGTTCGCTCCGCTCTAGCACGTGGGGAACGCCGTCGTGATTGTGATCTGGTGCGAGGTCGTCGCGTACGCCGGACGAATCATTGGCTCCATCTCCGGTCTCTCTTCGTCCTGTTTATCTGGCAATGCACGTCCGCTGACACCACCACCCACCGGCGCAGGGCGTATCGGGAACGGGCAAGTCCACGCTAGGCAAAGCCCTCGCAGAGAGCCTAGGTCTCCCGTTCGTCGACGGGGACGACCTGCACCCGGCTGCCAACGTGGCCAAGATGTCGCGGGGGGAACCGCTGGAGGATGGGGATCGCTGGCCGTGGCTCGAGCGGATCCGGGAGTGGGCGGTGGAGTGTGTAGGGGCGCAGGTGCGGACCGGGGCCGGGGCGGGGACAGGACTCGGAGCGGGGGAGCGGGAACGGGAACAGAGGCGGTTAGGAGTGATCGTGGCGTGTTCGGCGTTGAAGAGGACCTATCGCGCGGTACTGCGGGGAGAGTCAGCGCAGGCTGTGGAGGGCGGGCCCGCGTTGGATACGTGTTTCGTGTACTTGAAAGGCGAGCGAGAGGTGTTGCTGGCGCGCATGCAGAGTCGGCGGGGACATTTCATGAAGGCTGGGATGTTGGACAGTCAGTTGGAGACGCTGGAGAATCCGGAGGGCGATGAGGGGGTGGTAACAGTGTTGGTGGAGATGTCGACGGAGGAGCAGGTGAAGACCGTCCTACAAAAGTTGTTATCGTAGTCTTATCTTCTTCTCCAACTACCACCACCACCACCACCACAACAACTCACCACTTCAAACATGGATCACGGCGGGCATGGCGGACACGACGGACACGACATGGGCCCAATGTGCTCCATGAACATGCTCTGGAACACCCAGATCATCGACACCTGCATTGTCTTTCCCTCCTGGCACGTCCGCTCCAATGCCCACTTTGTCCTCTCTTTTCTGGCCCTCGTTCTGCTCAGCGTCCTGTTCGAATACCTCCGACTCTTCCAGCGCAACGTCGACGCGAGGATTCAGGAACACGTCAGCAAGGGCAAACGGGCTGCTAGCCCGCCCGCGCCCCAGAGTGGGCGGAGTACGCCCTCTAGGGAGCGTGAGGAACTGACGGGGTTGTTGAATGGGGTCAGGAGGGCGAGGTGAGTAAAATGGCTCCTCTTCGCAACTCGTTGTTGACCCCCGTGGCATGGTAAGGCGAACGGCGATTCCGGTGCACTATCGGACGTTGCGCGCCGGGTTGTACGGCGTTTCGGTCTTGCTGTCGTGCTTCCTCATGCTGGTGTTCATGACTTATAACGTGCGTCGCTTTCGGCTCCCCCGTCGTCGTAGTGGTTGCTCACGCGCAGATGCTACAGGCATACCTCATCTTTGCGGTCGTCGCCGGCGCTGCCATTGGCCATTACTTGTTTAGTGGATTCGTGGAGCCCGACGGCAAGGGCATGGCGTGCCATTAGTTGTCGATGGATGATTTTCGTCCTGCTATGTTCTCACTTTTTTGGATGCATGTACACCATAAATATCTTGCTATCGTCTCTCCACTCAACAAATATATGATGGTTTGCACTTTTACAACAAGGAAGAGCAGAAGTAAAACTATGACTTCATTTCCACATCTTGGTCCTTTTTCGCTAGATCGTGCACCTTGAGGAGGGCGTCGATCTCGGACGGCCTGTATATCTTTGCTTTGGGCTGCTTAGTTGCCTCGTCGTACGTCAACACGGCAAACTCCACTAGGAGATATGATGAGCGTCACGATCAAAAGAAAAAAGCACAAGAGACCAACGTTTCTCGCTCCCCAAGGTGGTACTGTCCATGGTCCTGCTCATTACTTTGAGCACGAGCCCGATCGCCTCGTCCACGGCCATGTCGTCCTTGTACTCTTGTTTGAGCAAGCTCTGCGCAGTGCTGTTGTTCGCGCCGATGCAGGTCGCTTTCCATCCAGAATAATTGCCCGAAGGGTCTGAGTGGTAAAGCTGGAAGTGGTAGTGTGGGTCGTATCCCGCATAGAGGAGGGAGACGCCAAAGGGCCGGAGACCTGTAGAGAGCATTTACGCAAGGGGGAACAAAAGTGGCAAGCGATGACGTACCTCCAAATTGCGTGTACCCTTGTTTCATGTCGCAAAGCCGCTGTGCGAGCAGCTCGACGGGAATGTCTTCGTTGTACTGCAACAAGTGTTGCTGCGCCACCGTGCGGGCATAGTTGACGAGCGAGTTGGCATCGGACGTGATCCCTGCGACGCCGCCGATCACGTTTCTAGCACGGATCGCAGAGATCAGTGACAGGGGGGCGCTGGGACGCATGGGGACGTACGAGTTGAGTAAAAACATCTTTTCGCCGCTGCCGCCGTATCCGCCGCTTTCTTTGGCACTGGTGAGGTCGAGGAGTTTACCGGTGACGCGTTTTTCGGCGGCGAGGACCACACCGTCTTTGGCGAGCACGCCGAGGACGGTGCCTGCGTGCGAGATGGCTTCCATGGCATATTCGACTGTGGGGGATGTTCGTCGCGCTGGGCGTGGTTGGGTAGGATGAACGTACTCTGGTATAGTCGGCCTGTGGGGATGGAGGTGAGCTCAAAGGTGTGGACGTGAGCGCGATCGCGGATGACGTACCCTCGGGCGAGAATATGGTCGTTCTGCCTGGAGATATGATCGGGGTTGGTGGTGTGCGATCTAGACAAGGATGTTACGCACTGTCATATCGTCTGGCCTGGCAGGGATCGTTAGCTACGATTTGGATTGGGACATACTACATACCATAATGTGTTGATGAGATGGACGCGTAAGTAAAGAGACGAAAACGGCAATTACCGATCACTCAACTCGTAGTACTTCCAGGACACTATGGAATGGCTGCTTTGCGCTTTCTGGACTTCTAAACTGAAACACCGTCGACGTGATAGTTTCGACTTGTTCTCTGACCAGCAGTAGCTTTCATCTCCACCATTGACACACATCATCGAAAAGGTCAGGTTGTTTGCTTGTCGACTCGCTGACCACCGACAGACCAACTTTCGACAAGGAAAGGGCAGGGTCTACATGACACATCCAACCAAGGCGGTATACAAACTCGTGATGCAGGATCTTTTCGGAGCCAAGTGCGTCGCCGACCGCGTTCTCCGTGCGCTTTTTCAAGCCTGTCTTCCCTCGGGACCCTCTTTATGGCCGCCGAGGTATCGCAGTCGCTATCTTGCGTCGTTCCGGTCACTGTACACGAGTATATTTCGCCCTGTCCGGGCGTCTCATTCACCCCCTACCACGCAGGACACGTCCTCGGGGCTTGCATGTACATGCCGCTTCTCCCATCACTGCCCCCCTTCCACCCCAAGCAGTTCAAAGTCCCAATCCCGTTCCCAGTTGAGTGCCTCACAGTACAGGTCCCAGAAATCCATGGTCTCCGTTGTCGAGAGCGAGTCTCGCGAAACCGTCACCGGACGCACAGCACGTCTCCTGTTCTGCTCGCTTTCCTTTTTCCTTATCGTCTCCCCACGAGAAAATGAAAACCTCGACCAAGGCTCCGACCGTGCGCAGCCATCCATCCGAGGAGCCACCGATGTCTCCCTCGCGACGCTCCCGTGCCAGTTCTAAATCGCAATCGCAGTCTCGCACCATGATTACCCCCCTTTACCCTTCTCAGTCCCTCTGGGCGGTCGAACCAACTCCCAACATATCATCGTGCATATTTCTCCCTCTGAAAACGATGCGCAAAGCTCTCGAAGATCAAGCAAGGCTCGAAAACTTCATTCGGTCGCCAGCACGTCCCAAGTCAATGACGGGGCTGTCGCGTCGAAACGTAGCCCTACATCTCTTTCAGGCGGTCCCATGTCACCTTCACATCATATCAGTTTCTCACCCTATCGTCATGCTCCTACAAATGAGGACCTTCTCCACGCCGCCGCTGCGGCTGCGCTAGCTCAGAAGGCACCCTCTCAGGTCGGCTCCGCTGTCGCTTCACAGGTTCACTCACAAGTGAATAGCGGTGGAGGCAAGCTCTCGCACGTCTCCCAGCATACATACCCATGTCACTCAGCAATCCCAGCAGTCCCATCATACTCAGTTAACTCAGCGCGCTCATCAGATTCGCCAGTCTCGCACCCACACGCCTGTTATCGAGGACGGCGTGGCTTCCCCAACGCCTTCCCGACCTCCCTCGCCCTCTTTCTCACTGAATGCGAATGAAAAGGGGATCATTGCTCAGACGCTTGCGGCGCGTGATCGCACTTCATATGCGCCGAGCACTTTGGAACCCGAGGTTGTACACTCTCACTTTCACGACATTGACTTATGCATCTTTCTCCACCAAATGGATGATGGGCATACTCACGAGGTCGTCAAGAAGGCACTTCGGAAGGCTGTGCGGCAACGTGTGAAGAAGCTGGGAATGGAATACGATGTCGAGGTATTCGTCCTTTGAATTTCTGACCGACGTTCTCGACATTGATCGTTTCTTTTTAGTTGCAGTCGATCAAGCAGTATTGCAAGTCCTTCCGTGACCACATCCAAACGTCCATTCCAACGGCGACTGGGAACCTACGGTTCCGGTAGGTGTTCTTTCAAACGTATATTACGTCAATAAATTGACACCGCTGTTCAGCAACAGCCGCCCGAGTGGGCCAAGGAATTGATAAATGGCATGATCAAGGTGCACGAGAGCCTCGACATCTTGAGCCCTCAGTTCCTTCAATGCGTCCACACCACCCCGGAGCCAGCAATCGTATGCAGAATCCACTGATTCACGTCAGCAATACCGTGGCGGGGAAACCGAGTATACTGAAGGAGATGAACAATATGGCCAGACGCCTCGCACGCAGACTGTCAATATCAATACCCAGGTGACGGGCACGATGGCGGAGTCGATGTATCAAGCAAACGAGACTGAAATAGTTGGTGGGTGATGAGAACTTGTAAACTGATGCACAAACTCATCCGCGCAGACGAGGAGTATACCACTGGCGAGAACAGTACCCAGCGGTTCGGAGCGCAGACTGTGACCGAGCATCGCGAATATCTAACCGCCGCTGATCGTGACGATTCTCCTGGACAACAGTTCCTGGAAGAAGAGTTGTACAAACTAAGAGTCAAACCCGGAGGAAGCCAGTCCGCTGTCACTCACAAGACGTGGGAGGTTGCACGGGACGATCAAGAGGAGTTCGGGGAGGGCCATGGTGCGTTTACCGAATCTGGTCTTCCGGAAATCCCGGACGGTGGCAACTATACCGAGCGTCGAGTCCCGTCTCCTCCCTTGCCACCAATTCCGCAGGATGGGAACAGACGGGAACTCGTTCCTTCGCAAAACTCGCAACTATGGAACTCTGGGCACGAATCAACCGATATGGCACCTCCGCCCTGGCAACGGATCCACCAACGATTGCTCAATTGGGCTATCATCTGGCCGATGACCGAGATCGATGCGGCCCTGACGAGCACCACTCGAGGACAGCAAGTGGACGAGGTCGCTCTGAGCATTTGGTCGACGCAAACGTACAAACGCTACGTCAGGAGTCGGATGACGGACGTTCCTGGAGGAAAAGTGGACAGACTGTTCGTACCCCCCAACATGGCGGACGCCATCAGCACTGCTGTGTTCAACGGACGACATGGAGATGCGTGCGGAATGTTGAGAGAGTTGTGGGCGCCGTTTGGGTTTGATGGAGCTCCCCGGTTGATCGTCGTGCTGGCGAAGCATCGCCAGGACGCGAATCATTGGGTCGTGCATAGGCGAGCAGCTTATTCTTTGAGATTTTCGGACCAACATCTTATCGTCGTACAGATTCTCCTTGCCGGATGGTGCGCTGACCACCTACGATTCGTACCCCGAGCGGACTCTTCCCGATGGTCGGGTGAGTGTTTTTCGAGTCGGTTCTGTTAGTCTGCTAACGTCATATTTAGCCCCTCGGCTGGTGGTTCGCAATCCGAGTTGCGTGGCCAGGCGCCATCTACGCCAACCCTGACCACCTGATGCAAAAGATGGTCCGTCTGCACCGACCGATGCAGCTAAACATTGACAACTCTGTCGCTGCTGCCGGGATCTGGCGCAACGTGTTGATGGGCTCGCGGGCCGAGCGCAGTTTAGACCTGGAGCGCCTCCGAGATTTGATCAACACAGAAGTGAAGAATTTGAGACAGCGAAAACTGCAGGGGAAGCTGACGGTCAGTTCGCCGAAGCCGCATTATGAGGATATGTAAGACGTTGTTGTTTTCTCTCTATCTACTTTATCTTTCTTTTTACCCAACTCAATAACGTGTAACTGTGTGTATGTGTGCTTTTTTTCGTGCGTTTTGCTGCTCCACGCAGGTGTGGTGGAGGCTAGGATACCTTTTTTTTTTCAAGGACGAAAACGAGATGCAGAATTTACTTTTTTTTTCTTTCTTTCTGATACATGTACTATTCGTAGTAGGTAGGATAAAAACAATATAAATGAATTGAATGCTGAGGCGACATCGAGCTACGAAGTACTAAATACTGAGTGCTTATGTACTGCATGATTCAGTACTAGCTAGTATCCCGGGCGGTATATCTGCTAGTTATATACCCTGACACATTTGTCTCGTTGAAGATCTGTACGTCGATTCGAACACTTATCACTTACAGTTCAGAGTTTTGATCTAGCCTTTAATCCCACCTTCCAAGCCATCGATACCCATCACCATCTCCTTCCCACCTTTTCCCGCTGCCACTTCTTCGTGCACAAGTTAGCCTATTATTGTTGGATCTCGACAGTACGCATGTCATGAATGAATGGATGAGTTCGATCTGATGTCTGATAGGCTCGTTATGAGCTCGACGATGAACATCATTTTGTTTGGAGAGACAGGCGTTGGCAAAAGCTCAGTGATCAATCTGATTGCTGGCAAGAAAATTGCCAAGACTTCCCCAGACGTCCGTCGTTGTACCAAGCCAAACACTTTGTACTCCTTCTCCGTCAACAATAGAGCCTTTCATATCTGGGAAACGATCGGCCTCGAGAAACCAAAGGTTCAAGATACCAAAAGCTACCAATCCATGCTCCAGCAGCTCTGGGATCTCCATCCATGATCTAGCAAGCAAAGGCGGTGTCGATCTCCTTCTTTTCTGTTACCGTCTCCCGAGAGTTACCGGGACCGTCCAGAATAACTATAAGCTGTTTTATGAAGTTCTTTGCGGATCAAATGTCCCGATTGCCCTGATCATCGCGCATCTCGAGCGGGAAGCCGTCATGGAGAACTGGTGGGACACGAACTCGCACAGTCTGAAATGGTACGGTGTCAAGGTTGCCGCTGCCAGTGGTCATGCCTGCGTTACCGGACTGCCAGCACACCCCAAATACCGGGAGTCGCGACAGATCATGGCCGAGTTGTTGCAAGGATACGGCGGTGGTGGTGGTGCGAACAGATTTCACAAACCGCCAGAAGATTGGTTTTTAGAGGTTTTGCGCGGTTTTGGAATATTCTCTGACTTGAAGGAGCCTAAAGCGAAGAGAAAGGCCATTATCAGTGTCTTGACAAAACGGCCTGGGTGTGGGATGGATTCCAAGAGGGCGACGGACTTGGCGAAAGGTCTAGATTTGACCACGCCGCTGTCTCGTGCTTTGTTGTGGTACACTGGCCAACTTGAAGCTTACGAGGCTTCTCAGAGGCCCAGCGCGGTCATTCATTTGACGCCCCAAAAGGACGATTATGGTTGAGGCCCGGAGGACTGACCACCGTGACGTTCCAGTCAAGGTCACCATGCATGACAGTCATTGCATGATGCATGATAGCATGATCCGAAATGATCGATGTAATTGATCACTGGCACGTGTTCAACACCTGTCTGCAGTGCTTATACATTCCTGTGGTAAAACATAAATACTCGATTCGCTTCACTCAACTTACGGCCAGTTCAGTCTCTTCCCTTTTTTTTTCATCCTACCACTTCTTCAAGCACAGGTCAATCTATATCTTTTTGAACGGTGCGCATGTCATGCATGAGCCAACCCCCAATGGGGTCCTCGAATCTAAATATCTGACAGACTCGTCATGGGGCCTTTGAACATCGTTATGTTTGGAGAGAGGGGCGTTGGCAAAAGCTCACTGATCAATCTGCTTATTGGGAGGAACCTCGCCAAGATTGCCCTAGACACCTTTCCTTGTACGATGTCGTCCCAAAAGTACACTTTCGCTATGGGCAACCGGGCCTTCAATATCTGGGATACGGTTGGTCTCGAGGAGCCAGAGATGGGTGTCAACGGATATTTTCCCGCGATAGAGGAGGCCTGCGATCTTACCACCCAGCTAGCAAGCAAGGGCGGTGTTGACCTTCTGCTTTTTTGCATCCGTGGAGACAAAATCACTGCGAACACGCAGAGTAACTATAGGCTGCTTTACGAAGTCCTTTGCAGGTCACAAGTCCCGATTGCCCTGGTCATCACGCACCTCGAGCAGGAATCCAGAATGGAGGACTGGTGGGAGAGAAACGCGGCACGTCTGGAAAAGTACGGTATCAAGGCTGCAGGTCATGCCTGCGTTACCGGGCTACCAACACACTCCAAATACAGGGAATCACAACAAAACATGGTCAAGTTGTTGGAAGGACTCGGTGGTAACGGGAAGTTTCAGATGCCGTCGGAAGGATGGTTCACCGAGGTTTCGCGCTCGTTTGGAATGTCCTCGACGTTGAAGAAGGAGGTGAAGAAAAAGGATACTATCAAGGCCTTGACGAAACGGTGTGGAATGGATCAACAGACGGCAGTGCAGGTAGCGGACATGTTGGAACGTCACGGTCACGGTAGAGTTTAGGGTTGAACACACTGTCCGAGTTGTGTATGCGGTTCGTCCATGCGAGCTCGTTTTCGTTCTCTAGACTCTACGTGGGTTCGCTATAAGTAATGCCAAATATATCCACTTGAATGCATCACGACCACATGGGGTATGTACTTACATACTTGCAATTTACATACCGAACGCCAACCGCGTATGGTACGGCAATTTCCGCTGTGTTGTTATCGCTTATGTCAGCCAGGAGCTGTCTCATCGGTCATTCAACTTGAAGGGTTCGACTCGAGGGCTGCTTTTGATTTGCAACTGGCCAGAAGTAGAAACCAAGGGTACTCCTCAAATTGAAGTCAACAAGTTTCGGACGAATGGCAGACACTCCCACTTTGAGTGTGACTTTGCTAGGAGCTGGCCAAGAGGTCGGACG
>JBBPPG010000202.1:0-37155 GCA_038091855.1 Leccinellum luteum | reverse complement strand
AGATATAAAAGACAGAGATCGTAGCGTTACATGGACCCCCTAGGTTACTCAGAAAAGACACTTTATCCCTTTCTTTCTGAAGTGACTTCGTGAATCGTCTCGACTCTCCTTTAGGAAGTCAGCCGCTTACACAGGCACTAAACCCACAGAATCACCGTTTAGTGTACACAGTTTAAATTTCAAAGTTGGCAGGGTGAAACTTTTGGGCCATGTGTTGTGGGAGTCCCATCACAATCAGTATGGGTTATGGGGATTATGTATACCACCTATGCGAAGTTCAAGATAATGTCACGGTGTGCATAGAGCCACAGCACAGTGTGACAGTGTGAGTGTGACCGTCACTTCGGACCGCTTCCGCACTTCTTTTCTTGTCTCGTCCACCTTCAAGCAGCGCTCGTCCGAGCCCGTTTCGGCGAGCCCGCCACGCCCTGAGGCCTGAGTCATGGCCTCCATTTCCCCATTCCGGTTCCTTGCAGCTTACTCTCCTGGGATCCGGAGCGGGCGATCCCGATAGCCGGGTACACGCGTTTGCCCTACCCGGTGACTCGGGCTCCCATCCCGTGCCGGGGAGCACGTCCTTTCAGCCCACTGCTCCTCTCTCATCCCAGCGCATGGAACGACGTCCAAAGAGAGGGGTTCGACTGTACTGAGTCTGACATTTTATGCAAACAGCGCCCGCCATACATACATAGCGACGTCACCTTCGGGGATCAGATTGGCGGTGTGCCACCTCACCCAATTTCCATATCGGTTGCGCCTTTCAAGTTCGTCCGTGATCCTTTTCCTCATGCACTCATGTACTTAGTAACAAAATAGTGCCACATCACCACATCAAGCAGTACTTATAACTGAAAGAATCCCAACCCTGCTCTGCTGTAGTTCGGCTCACATACCCGTCTTTTCTCTTGTGTATACCATGTCCCCCAACTCTGACTTGGCTAGTGTTGTACAAAGCCTAGAGACGTCTGTTGTTGTACCTGGTGGGCTTACTCGTAAACTCGATAAAAGACTAATCCCACAAATCTCCCACTAGTGGTCGTGATTACCGTTGTCGTGTACGACTATAGTGAGCGTTACCTTGCACATTCTATCTCTTCATAGTGTAATCTAATCATTAAATTTCTATCCGCTGTAATTTTAGTCCTTACGTTTTCAAAAGAGGTACATTATCTTACCTACTTCATCCCATTTGACGGTTGAGCGCTGATGAGTTATAAAGGTAGACAACGTCTGGGTAAGGATACTAGGACGGTTATCACCTACAAACGACATTCCTAATTGCGCAATAGTGCAAACGATGGACCCAGGTTTCTACTCTGTTTCTTATAGTACGTTGTAGAGCTCGTGTTAAACTTTCAGTGCCCTCACCGAATTTGTTGTTCCGCAGGTCCGTTACCTTGGTCTCCTATGGGCTACGTATGTCCCTGCTGCCACTTCAAATATTCGAAACCTTGCTAATTCGGAGTCTGCTACTATCAAGCCTTCTTGCTATCAGTATGTTTCATATTACATGATTGGCTGGGTTGACCAAATAATAACTACAGTTGCTACTGTCCTGTTACCTGGTCCTGATTTGGTCAGTTTTTCGATGAGTACAACTAATCTCCAATGACCAAGTTCACATAGGCGTAGGTGTCTCATCTGCGCGTCGTAGCGTGACTTCACAGTTAAACAGATGTAAGTCACTTTCTTGACTAGTTTCTGGATCAAATATGGATTCAATTTTGCAGGTACGGTTCTGTTTGTGATCGGAGACTGGGCATACTTGACATTCCTTGCTGCTGCCGATCGTGAGTTATCATTTTCGTGTACTTGGCTTTGCGCTGAATCGTGTCGTAGTTGTGATGATTCTGCGCGTTTATGCACTATGGAGTCACAACAAAGTGATCCTCGGGATCCTCTTGTTCATTTACATACCACAAATCCTTGTCTCAGTCGTTTGGGAAATCATATATTATGGGCCTGGTAAGACACTTGATGGTACGTTTGGAGATCCCCAATAGAGCTAGTCTTAATATGTCGAGCTTTTCCCTCTTTCCGTAGTCTCGGTTGGCCATGTCCTCAACTTCAAGTTTTGTAACTACGCATCCACTTTAGCAACTCCCTCGGCGACATGGAGAGCCCTTCCTCGATTCGTTCTTGGAGCTGCTATGTTGATCCTTGCTATCATCCCAACATTGAAGTATTCAATCGATATGTATAGAATGACGAAGACCTGGCGGAGCAACCGGTCTATAAAGTTACTAGTCAAGGAGGGAGCTGTTTATTTCGTCGTGTGTGTGTCAGTCTCACCTGTGCCATCTTTCTCCCCCACAGTATCTTCTCTTCTGTCTTCGGCAATAATCTCATTAGTGTTTCTAACCATCTGCCTTCTTTTCCTGAACCAGGAACCTGCTGTTCAATATCGTCAATGCTATCACACCAGCCAACGATGACTTCTGGATCTTTCTCGACTCTTTTAGTTACGCAGTTTCATGCGCTATCATGCCACGATTCATCATCAGCATCCGGGCACTCTATGACCGTGACCAGCGGAATAGATACGAAGAGCTCGACACAGGGTTCGGCTTGTAATCACAAAATGTCGGCCATCAAAATACGGGTGTATGTGACGCTACCTTTAGGAACAATATTCAGGACCTGGAGATGGAAGGTGATACGGAAGGCTCGGGGGGCGATACCACTCAAGGCGGTCAGAGGTACTAATGGGATGAAGATAGACGTGTAAGGATTACAAGGACATCATTTCGAAACCTGGTGGATTGACAATGCAGAAGATTAGTAGTGGGCTTGATGTAGAGTAAAAACGAGTCTTTAAACGCTTCAAGTTGTCCTCCGGCGGACCTCCTGCGAACGTCCGTGTCCTTGTAAACAGTACCATTCCTAGTTAACGTAAAGGACTGCCAGTGTGATCGGAACAGGTCACTGACTTACAGCGGTTTTCAAATGTTCGTGGAAAATTGCCAAATTTTTGGAACATTTGAGCCATCACGTGTCCAGGACCCCAGATGTAAAGCTACTGACAAATCAACCAAACAAACCACAATGGTAAAATTTCGCCGTCGCTTTCACTGTCACTCCACCGTGACCATCGAGACTGAGTCTCTATGCCCAAACACTGGATATCCAAGGACGTGAAGGCTCGCATCCCCCTCCTTTACCATGACGATTTTTCTGTCAAAGAAATCTGTAGCCGACTAGGCATCAAGAAGTCATTGGTCTATCTCGTCCTCCAATTATACAACCAGTTCAGTGTCGTTTCAAATCCACTCAACAAATATTCATGTGCAGTGGGCTGCCCCCGTTCTCTCAGTCAGGCTGATGTTGCTTTCCTTTCCACTCTTTTGGATCATCGTAGATCACTTTATCTTGATGAACTGCAGGAAATAAATAGAAACTCGTCACAGTACCCTTTTGTCTTCAGTAGAGTGTATCTAAACAGATAATGTTTCTTTGCTGTGACCTCATAGTCCTCCTGGCCATGCTTTTGGAGCATGCTCCGCAAAAAATCAACGTAGGTCAAGGATTTGATGGCGAACGAGAGTTTCTTTGTTTTTGTCATCTTCTCTTCCTTCGAGGTAGATTTACCACGTAACATCTTCTTTACCTTAGAATAGACAATCAGTGAAATAGAGAATACCTGCTCAACCTCCGAAGAGTCATCCTCAACATCCCGAGTCGGGGAGGGCGACGACATGCTGCAAGTGGTGGGAAAAAAAGAAGAAAAACTTGCAGCCAGGTACGTTACCTAGTGTTACATCTGGGGTCCTGGACACATGATGGCTCAAATGTTCCAAAAATTTGGCAACTTTCCACGAACATTTGAAAACCGCTGTAAGTACTGTCATTCAGGTGACGTTATTTAGTGACGGGCCGGCCGGATGGTCCAGGCCCCAGGGTTTGCAAGCAAGGATGATGATTATTAGATGACACTATAGCGTTAGCTCCCGCTGACTTGTGGCGGTGTTTAGTTTGGGCTTTAAAATCTGCACCGTGACTGCACGAGACCGCGACTTCATCCAATCTAGCATGCAACAAGCGTTTAGATACATAGGTCGGGGGTAGGCACGGGCCGTGATAACGAATGGGTTGCAAAAACGCCACCGCCAGTTCAAGTTCACGTGTGGCCCAAGCTAGCAGCTCAGTCCGTATGGCAACTCTGTTCCGACCTGCCACGTTGAAACGCACTTCGACGAGTTCCATACCTCTGAAGATGGGTCCACTCTCCAAGGAGTCTCTACGGAACGAAACGGCTTGACTGGTCGATCATGATGGGATATATGCTACGACAGTTGCTACTAGGCCACATGTTGATGCCGGGTTGTATAGCATCATATCGATGTGATGGAAAGTTCTTCCTTCAGTAGTGCTGACAGAACAGGTGACTTGAACTAGTGCTGCACCCAGTTTGGCTGCGCCGCAGCCTGTCGGAGGTTTCGCAGCTGCGGGCTTAAGAGACCGTACTGTGGCACATCCATCGGCTTTATATCATACAGGCATCTTTCCTGGCCCTCAGCACAAACTTTTCCTCCTTTCCCACCACAGATGGATCCGTTCAAAGTCGGAACGCATCCAGATTCTCCCGCAAGCCATGAGAAAGGCTGCTTGGAGGCTCAATCTTTGCATCCAGAAGTATGTCACGTCGACCAGCCTGCGCGAAACAGTGGTATTCGATCGCTCGTGAAGCGTCACTGGATTTTCATCGGTACCGTGACGCTGACCTGGCTCGTCTTCTCATACGGCATGCGTGCCTTCCACGGACAACAATATCACGAATCATGGGTATGTAGCCAATTTGGTTCCTGATTTACTGTATATAACCTGACGTCTTTCGCAGCGTTGGACAGGCAACGTGGCGGGCGGATTGCCACCGCCGGAGGACGACCGTCTTGAGTGCGTGGGCAAGACTAATTGGACGACTCATTACGACCCGCCTACGTGGACGGACGAATATCCCCATGGGGCCGAAACCACTTTCTCCCTCCCACTCGATTCAGACGCACTCTATCTTATCTCTCGGGGTCTCTTCCAACACGGTCTTGTCAACATCGAACAATCCACGGAAGTCGCCGATACGGTGGACGTTCGCGTCCGAGTTGCTTATCATGACGTCCATCTACTCGAGCTTGCCACTGTCTGCCCGCTCGAAGGGGCAGACAATGAGCACGGTGTCGGCATTTTTGTATGTTAACATTATTTGCTTCTATCAACCTTTTATTGATCGACTCCAGACTCCAAAATGGGGACGTTATCCATTCAGCCGGCCTCACCACAAGCCCAGGGATCAACTCGAATTCGACGTGACTGTCACTCTACCTGCAGGAAGTGAGGGTCCACTGCTGCTGAAGAAATTCGAGACAAGACTATCAGATTATAGTCAAAGCGTAGTGGATCTACAAGAATCAGTCCTATTCGACGAGATCTCTCTCGGGTCACTCAATGGCCGGCTGGCTGTTCAGGTAAGGGGTACGAACATTGCCATTGCCTATCTTCTAACGTTTGCACATAGTCCGCCACTTTTGGGGTCGGCCAATTCTCGTTGATGAACGGCGAAATCGAGGGTCAATTCAATGCCCGATCCTCCCTCGACTTGCACACGCTCAATGGTCGCATCGCGCCGACAGTGAACCTGGTGCACCGCGAAAGCTCAGATTTCCCTAACCTCACAATGCACACCACGAACGGGTAGGCACAACTGCTCTGCATTTTCCACCGTGCAAGGACTGAGTGTTTGGTCGTAGACGAATCGATGCCGAGGTCACGCTCACCTCGGAAGCGTTGATCGGTGGCGAGTTCGGGGTCAATGCAGAGTCGACCCACGGGGAGATTGGATTGAAGTTTTCCCAAACCCCTGTCGACTCTATCTTGCGATGCCACGCCGAAACGACTGTCGGCAAGATAGAGGTCGAGCTTGACAGCGCCTTTGAGGGTAGTTATTCCCTTCGAAGTTTCCTGGGATCAAGGGAAATATCGCAAAGCGAAGTAGAGGACCCTGCAGGAAGAGGGCGTCATCGTGTCGTCACGCAGAACGTGGCGGGTGGACAGGTGGACGGAGTGGTTAAGTGGGTAGAGGGGGATGGCAGCGTATCTGAAAACGAGGGATACGTCATCTTAAAGGCAATTACTGCGTCTGTCAGCCTAGTCATTTGATAGGCTTTTCGTGTATTTTATCCGTTGTTGTACGCTGTAAGTAAGTAGCAAAAATCTACCATATGCTTTGATCTTAGATATATATTGCACTGCCACCGACACAAGGAGAGTCTTGTGTGTGCTCTCCTTGTTACATACCCAACGAGCAGAACGCTGCGGACGACGCCCTCATCACCGACCACAATGGTAACACACACTCGCCCAGCCCTGTATTCGCCCCTCACGTATCTCCGCAGCTTCCACTATCACTACTCACCGCAGCCCAGAATAAGCCGATGGTGAGCCCCTCTGCTGACCGCGCGATCGGCGCGTTCACAAGAGAAAACGAATTCAGCTGACGCCCATCCCAAGCTTGTAGAACTCAAAAATGGAGAGACGTTCAACGGCCATCTTGTCAACTGCGACAACTTTATGAATATCACCCTTCGCGAGGTGTATCAGACGAGCACGGACGGCGATCGATTTTGGAAGCTGAAGGAGTGCTATATTCGAGGCAGCACGGTGAGTCCGCGCTGTGCTTTTCGTCACTGTTGGATCATCGATCTCATCGTGACCACTCCTTCGATGACGGACGTTGGACGTATGGTTGTCTGCGTGCTATGTTGGCGCCTGCGCCTGGATTTTATTCCCCCTTCTTCTCTTTTTTTAGATAAAATATTTGCGCGTACCAGATACCCTCCTGGACGCGGTCAAGGAAGAGCAGGCACGGGCACGAGAAGCCGGGCGGAGTGCACGGGGCACAGGTCCCGGTCCCAGAGGTACGCCATCACGCACACGCGCCCCGCTTTTCCCCTTTCATATTCCTTGCTTCACTCGCTTGTTTTCTGATCATGTTTCTCGCTGGCGTTTCCTTTCCATCACCCTATTTTCCCCGACCCTAATGATACGGTCTTCACCGCACTCCACCCACGTTCGCGCGACACAGGCGGACGCGGCGCACCGACAAGAGGTGGGTCGTTTGGTCCTTGGTCACTTTCACGTCTGCTCACACGTTCTTTCCCCCCCCCAGGGCGTGGAAATCCGCGAGGCACAGGTCCACGTGGAGCCCGGGGTAGAGGCAGGGGGTGATCTGAACATCACTGCGCAGCGCAGTCCGTCGCATATAGTACTTTCTCTCTTTTTACGATATCCCGGGTCCCCCCTTCATCACCTCACACCGCATCGCATAGCATGCCGCTTGTTCCTGCTCGCGATCAGCGCTGTGGCGCGTCTGCAATGCGTAATGCTTTATACTCATTCGTGCTTGCGCGCGCACGCGCCTTAGTCATCTGGTTGGAGCCATGCTGCATTCAATTGTGTTTGATTTCTTGTTTCGAAGAAAAAATACCTGGAAGCCGAAAATGGATCGCGTTGGGGTCGACGGCGAATGCAGTTTCTTGCATCATGCGGCCGCTCGGTCGAGCCTACTCCGCCACGCGACCGGCGGATTCAACGTCCAGGTCTCCGTGAGACGTCGTCGACCTGGTTACCTGCCCCCCTCGAACGCGACCATGGATCGGATTGCTCTGCCCTTGGAAACATATCGTCCAAGAACGTCGGGTGCTGTTCACTTGTGTGATCCTCAGGAGGCAAAGTATTTCCTACTTGCGACTGCCCGGGCGTTTCGACGACTCCCACGGCAGCTAAAATTATCAGTGAGCTGGCTAAGTGAGATCTTGGAACGCCAGGATTGAATGGGAAAAGCGCGTACCTGATCGTGTGCTGGGGTTCCGTGCTCATGGTGGTCCCGGACGCGGCGTCGAAAAACCAAAGCATGAGAGGCACTAGATGACGTGATGATATTCATGCAGATATTTACTGAGTACATTAAGGTAATGGAATACCCCCTGGAGGTACTGCTTTCAACGCCATACGATCCCAATCTGCAGCTGTTAATCGCTGGTCAGTATTATGTCGCATAGAACAACAAGGGAGACCTACTGTTCCGGAAAACATTATTTCCCCACCAATTAAGATTGACACCACCGTTCGGGAACTGCAAAGTGGGATCAGCGAATCGTCCTGACGCCATTCCTAGCTATACTCACCGACAGTGTAAAGAAAATTACAATGGCTGCCAGAACGGTACCTAAAATATCAAGTGCATCAGGACATGCGCCGAAAGGTAGATAAAACGAGCTTACCGCTATCTAAAGCGGCGCTAGTAACGTAATTGAATTTGCTCCACCATGCGAAGTTCCGCTTGCGCACGAGGTACTGGAATACAAACCCGGTCGCAAACCACGCGGAATAATTGATACCACCAGCAGGTGGTATATATGTCACGCCGCTGATAACCACCGGAGTGCTCACGAACTTGAGGAATGAGTTCGGGTACCGTCGTTGCCAGAGCCAGAAAGGGAAAGGCAGGAGGGCACCCACGATGATCGCATACAGCTCAGGCTGATACAGCGAACCAGGACCAAACTGACGTTTAGGTCCGATGAGACCCCTTAAAACAAACAAAATTAGCACACGACTCAGAGAACGATAAATACACACACCAAACCGCCGACGCTGTGAAATATACTTGATTATGTGGGCAAGTAAGGTCGCTTGATTGATTGGGAGAGCATATATCCTTGACGTTGTCAAACATCCATTGCTTCACACCAACTTGGACGAGCGAAGCGAGCAGTGTTCCAACAGCCTGCACTATAACACAGTTTGAGATTCAACAAGCTCTCCAGAAACCACGAAACAACATACCCCAGAATGTCGACCGTGGAGGTACTTTGATATAATGGCCCAGCTTCAAGTCCTGGACGAACGAAGTTGCCTCAGACAGTGTCTGCACTGCGTAAGCTTTGAAGATCTGCAAGGATCGTCAATAAAGGAAAGCGAATAAAGCACGTGATCCTCTATGCACCATGTTTGCAATGGGGTTGCCAGGCAAAAGCACACCCGGAATGATCTGAGCGAGTAGATTCAACGAAATCTGGAGAATATCATTAGCTCTGGTCATGTCGAGGACACACAACCTTTACCCCTTGGCCGGTCATTGCGTAGATAAAACCCGAAGGCAACACGTATATTACTGGCAAGATGGCAGCCAACAACAGTGCCCAGACAGGCACAGAGGTGTGCCATACCTGGTGAAATAGAATGAGGAACCGAGGAACAGAAGCAGGTCATTTTACTTACCTCGACGACAACCACCATCAAGAAAAAAAAGCCTACGAAAAAGGCCACGTACCACCAATCTGGTACCTCGGGGTAGTGGCGCATCAGTTTTGCGTGGATATCTTCCGGTTCCACGCGAATCCTCTTCATCCCATTTATCACACTACGGCCATGATACAAGACAGTGTGAACTAGCACATTAATCGCAAGTGCAAACGCGAGGAGGTAGGTCATGGCGTAAGTTGCCGGAAGGTATAACGGGGAATATTCGTTGTAGGCGGTGACGTTGAAACGATTCGAGCTGTCTACTACGCGAGAAACGTTGTAGTATTGCCCAAAGCGATCATATGGGAAATCGTCATTGATGGGGAAGTATGCCAGGTCCCAAGTCTGTGGAATAACTGTGAGCACGGAATCTTCGATGAAAAGAATGAACCAATACGTTTGTGTAATACATCAACGGCGTGATGATCCAGAAAAAGAGCACAAAGCCAACAAATATATGCGCTTCAGCCCACCACGGATACATCAGTGGACTGCCAATCCATGCAATCTGAGACCAGTCAAACGTGAGGATGCTCATCCCTAAGCCGGAACTGACGCCGAACAACTGATTGACGGGGACGTTGTTTGGGAAAATCCAACATAGCCATGAGAATACCGAAAGAGCCTGGAAGAGGTAGCCTGATCGAGGATGAACGTCTTTTTCTTTTCTTACGATCACGAACGAACGATTACTCACCGGGTATGAAGAAAAAGAAGAAAGAACCTGTCAAGACCAGAAGGAAATATCTATAACGGCTAATACCTCCGGGCACGTCGTCGTCTTCCGCATGCAGAGTGTTCAAGAGCGTGCATGTCACGAGATTTTGGGGCCAAACCATACCGGCAGGCCACACAAGGAATCGTCTACACATACCAGCAAGACCGAAACCTGTGAGCTGCGTGGCGATGACAAGGAGTACACTGAACCAATAGTCGACTGGAATGTGGTAGAACAGCTGGGTCACGACGATGGCATTGATAGCATATGGCGGACCGATCGCCACGTTTGCCATAATGTAGACGAGAACGTGTTCTTTGATATTCCAAGGGCCGGGGTTAAGAGAAAACTCAAGACCACCCAGCCATCGAGGAAGCCGATAAGTCGTGATTGGGAGGACGAAGGCGAAGAATTTTCCAATCGGATAACTTATGATCAGAAGTGCAAGGGGCGAAACACTCGGGGCCGGTTGTCGGAAGTTGAAGAAGACATTCAATGATCTGCGAAAACTAAGAAACGGCAAAAATAGATGGTAGATAGACTAACCCTCCGATCACGCAGAGTACGAGACCTATGACCCACATACGTAGAGTCATGACCGGCATCTCTGGGTCATCGATATTGGAGACAGATGCGCGGACCTCTGGGAAGGGGCTGTCCTCTTCGTCATTTACAGCATCAAAGTCAAACTCCATCCTAGACATGATGGTGAGGGGAGGAGAAAGGCAGTAATGAGGGAACACACTTGATCGAACCGTCTCTACTGTCTTCCTCTAGCATGCTCGGGGTGAGCTCGAGAGTCGCGGTATCATCAGCTATAGTCGAAGACAAATTCCGCTTTCGCCGGGACGATTGAGGGCCGTCGATTTCGAAGGTCTTCTCTGGGGGACTAGAGAGAAGGTCGACGTGGATTTCCCTTGAACTAATTGCGCTTGTTCTGGAAGGGCGCGTTTCTGCTGTTGCAGCGCGGGCGGTGCTGAGTCTTCGCATGCGATACGGGTCGCTGCTAGCATGCTGGGATATGGTTGAAGGGGGGCTCTCAACAGGTAGATTGGATATAGGTGAAGAGAAAAGACCGGAAGGCCCAGCTATGTCACCGGGAAAACGTGCATAAGGATCGAAGGTCGGGGATGGATATGTAACGGCGGGTGTTTCTTGAGGTAGGGCATGGGCGAAAAGATGGGGGTATGTGTATGTAGTACTGACAAGTCCCTGAGAGCGGGGCTTGTCCGCGTCTCTTTGTTGATCTGCGGTCGAGGGTGGGAGAAAAGCAAAGAGGTCCTCTGTGTCGCTTTCGTCTTCCTCTTCTTCCTCGAAATATGCATTCTCGGGAGGATAGTTTGGGTGTTCTAACGCGCCTCGGGACGGTAGTTGATCACGGCCCGAAGAGGTGACGGGGCGAGAAGCACCAGCCGAAGAAGTGGGTCTGCGCGACATCGTTCGGGAGAGCGTTTAGGCGGGCGGGCGCGCAGGGGAGGGCGGGAATGGTATCGTTGTGGGCGTCGTCGTCGGCGGCGCGGGGGACGCCTTTGAGGGGGAGGAAAGGGAGGGGCGGGGGAGGATCGAGGGAGGGGGAGGGAGAAAGGCTGGTGCGGTGGGAGGAGTTGAGAGCGCACTGCTAAGGATCTGCGGTCGACCAATCAGATCGTTCAGGCACATCAACGACAAGTTCCTTGGATTTTTTTTTCTCGCTTTTTTTAACAGATTCCTTTTTTGGGTTAACTCCAATGATATTTCTTTTTTCCTGTTCGAGTTGGTCGGAACGTACATCAGCCCTGTAACCTGAAACGACACAGAGGCACGCAAGGTCCGTTGAAGCTGTGTGCCTGGAGAAAGAAAGGAGGCAGACTGCAGAGTGATATCATTTGCTTCTTTTCATTATTATCGCTTCCTCGCACCTCAGTGGCTCTTTCTCGCTGCCTTACTTATTCCACTGCGCTCTGCAGGGGCGCTGGTTCGCGGGGATCACTCCCATCGCACCATTTTCTCGTGTCGTCTAAAATAGCCCTCCTGCGACCTGCCGCAGGCATTGACACTGCTCATAATACATTACAGACAATCCTGCAACCAGCCGTCACTTCAGTCAACAGCACGCCCTTGTTCCTAATTACACCTACCTACCTGAGCACACCGACCCGGTACTACGCCCAATCGTCATCTGAGTCGGGTCGATACCATGGGTCTGCGATCCTGCCGTCGGCTGACCCTGATGCTATAATCTGTGCCTCGCTTTCAAACGCCCCACCGCGTCAATCTGGCCAACTCCTTGCTCAAATCCTTCATAGTCGATATTCCCATTTTCCGCAACTTCGCCGCAAGTGCCGCAATTATCCACCGCCATCCCTCGATCGAAAAGCACCGAGGGAAAATTAATTTTACGTGCCCTCAAGTTTCCAGAAACGCAGCTTTTTTAGATCAGTACATCCACCGACCACTCCTTAATGAGACTAATCAACGCGAGTCTTCAGTTCACTCTACTTCTTACTGGCATCTCACACTTTGCGCAGCGCCCCATCCACAACTGTACGTCCAATATCCAATAGCGCAATAGACGGCGGATATGCACAGCCACAACGGAAGGCTTATCTCGGTCATTGCCCCTCAGAAGGCGATACATGCTCGTTCCACTCCAGTTCTTCCCGCGAGCGTTTTCAATTCTTCCCTGTGCAGTTGAGGAACGCGTACCTTATACTCCCGTCAAAATCAATAGACCATCGTACTACTGAGGATTAAAAAAATACTTGTCGGCCTGGAGACCGTCTAACACGGCATATCTTGCTCCAATCCTGCCGGCCCGAGGAACGAATTCGCGACTCGCCAAGATAATTGCCGTTCATTTGCACCGTGTCAGGGGTTCACCCCTGACGGCGGCCATGCTGCATTCACACAAGCCTCATCAAACTCGTGTTTGTGGAAGATCGGCAGGCAACAACGAGCCATTATACCAAATCTTTCACGCGGTTTGCTTGTCCGCTCGATGACCTCGCACTAACAAGGATTCGCCCAGCGCTTGCAAGCTACGCTGCAACAACGCCCATACCTGCAGCTCTCTGGTGTTCCCGCGGCTGCTCATCTTTGCAAGTTCACGAAATCACGCAATCTGGATCACTGTTTCCGGTTGTCGGGGCAATTCGGAGGTATGGATGCATGGCTGACTTGCAACTCATGGAACGGCCTGGCGAAAGGTGCATTGCACACAGCCAATAGACCGAGGCACAGGAACAGGAAGCCACTTTATCAGGTTCGACGTTCACCTTTCCAGTTCTGTCAGGCTTTGGCAGGCATTGACGTGCAGACGGAACGAAAAGTCAGGCTAGGTTGAGGTCACATGTCAAATTGTCAACCTCGGCCGTTGCAAATATTGGCCAGAGACGGGTAACAAAATATGCGAACACAACTGATATTTTCTTCATCTCATTCTCTTATTCTCCGGCAAAAACCGTTGCGTGTATTATGGATATCGATCGCACATTCATCGCACGAGGCGAGCGTTATTATCTCCACGGACACCTTCCTGCTGCAACTGCTCGGAGATATCAACGCCGACAATCGCGTATCTGGACATGTACATACATAATGCACTCCGAGCTGTATAGCAATCTTGGTATGGCAACAAGTGAACAGTTGATCGAGAACTACAATACAATAGATAACCTACCTCGGAGTTAGCTTTTCTGCAACAAAGTTATGAATCCAGCCCTCTTTCGCCGCCACGGTGGCGAATAACATGCATATCAAACGTGCCGACGGCCAGCGGGTTGATGTGACTATAGCACCGGATCAAGAAGCATCAAATGCGATCCTCCGAATGACGCCAGGCGTTCAATATAACTGAACCTTTCAGCCCGGGGGGACCTGACCAGGCTAACGTTGCGTTCTGCGTGAGACAGTAAACTAGCCGTCGGTGGACCCTCGCCGAGCCCGTCTGGTTGATCAAGTCAACAACTATTACATTGGCACTGCGCGAGCCACGGAGAAGCGCCACTTACTCTGCCTCGAGCGGATCCACCGACATCGTGGGAAAGCTGTCAGCGCTGGTCCTTTGTAGACGTCGAAATATGCAATCATTCCTGGCGTTCAATACATCCTTTTGCGGAACGTCGTATGGGCTCTTTCCTAAAAGAAGTTCCTCGGGATACCCTGAAAAAGAAGATGTGGCAGGTAGTATTGCATCCTGCCCTCGCGCATCGTCAACCTCGAAGATACTCGAAAATGATTTCGTATGGATGTACGTCCTACTTTCTATGCTAAAAGTGCTTACTTGTATACTCCGTAATCCCCACAGTTGATGTCATCTGGACCGTCAAGTGTAAGCAAAGTCCTTGAGGACGATCCTAGGCGGGGAAAGAAATAAGATAAGATGGATAAGCCCCGATGGGTGCGTCTTTCGTTTGGTCAAGCATGCTCACTGTCAGTCATTTCAAAATTACAACCATCCGATGGGACTCATTCGTACCTGAAGGCCTAAGCGAGTATCGCGGACCATAACAAATGTCGAATGAATCAGCAAGATGTACTGGTATTGAGCGTGAACCCGAACCAGGTCTATGCCGATTTGGATAGATTGCGCTTGACTGGGCGGGTTCTCACAAACACTAGTCTCTGTTGGGCCATCCAGGACACTGGCCAACGAACTGATTATCTATCATGTCAGGGACCGAGATGGGAATATTATACCGTTCAGCATGGCAGCTCGTAGGCTCTGGATGTGGCAAACGGTGATAAATCCTTGTCGTTGCTGAGTAGGCTAAACTACAAAGCAAAGGTGCAGCTGCGGAGGGACGGATATGGGGAATTATGACTGATTGCGTTGTAGATCCATTCGCTGTTTCCCATCCCTGCAATGCGTACCACGTGGTAAGCAACCTGCTGACCTGCCTTATTCAGATGTCGAGTAATTGTCTATGACACAGCGAAGGACATCCAGTATACATGAGTCCGTTGATTTGAACTGGACACCAGGTACGCTCTCAAATGTTCACAGGTGGAAAATAAATACATAAACATGAAATAAAATTGAAGCTTGTGAATCACCATGAGAACGGTGCAACGACACCTCTCGGCAGAACCATTTGACGCCTTGGAGAGGTCGAAGTCGCAGACAATTGCGACATGACGTGTGGGCGCCTCGGTCTTGAATGGGTCATGCACATCCAATTGTCTACTCAGGTTGGCTGTGTGTATGTAGGCATTGATGAAGTCACATTCCTTGGTTTCATATTGTCCGGTTCCTTCGAAGAATGCATCCCGTGATGGTCGCGCAGTGTAGATGCGACCAAACGCCGCGCGTATTACCTCTTATGCCGCTCGACCAGGAAATATTGTATCCCCATCCCCCTTTCTCGGACGTAATGAAACGAGGTGGCGTAAAGTCTGCATTCAATTCTTCGGACGACGGCCAAATTACCCCACCTCTCTAGTCCCGTACGCTATTCCTGATTTGACTCGATTCCGGTGACTCAGGTACTTACCTGAACAACATAACATAGCTCTCCAAGCCCGATGATGCCCTTCGATCGAAAGCGTTTGGCCTCACACGCGGTGGAACAGTGCGAATTGGAAGACAACTTCAATTTTGTCAAGGTCTGGAACAAGCTTGGTTCCAGTCAACTCCGCGGTGATGCGGCATTCCAAATCGGAGTTCGGCATACTTAGGCCCGACGCCGACCACCCCTCGAGGTCTGGCAGTACCTGCCAAACAGTACTGTACACGCACAACTCCGAGGTCGCTCGCTATGCGACTATCTTGGCGCGTTTTGCGCCCGCCAATTTACATGCTCATCAGGTCCGATCGTGACTGCCGCTCGCCACGGCAACACCCCACTTCAGCTAACTTACGCGACGAAGCACCGAATCGATGTTCGCCTCATCCGATTATGTTTTGCTTCATAGATGGTCCGATAACGGCGGTATCATCCCATCGCTGATAAAAATGCTTTAGATAAACAATATAGCCGAGCGGTCGAGGCCCCGGTAATGATCACGATACGGTTTACCCGACGCCAAGTTTGCAACTCCGGGGTTGGCAACCTCAATCGATATCGTGGCACGCCCAACCTTACCAGCGTAACAAAGTTTCGCCCCCCGTCGATTAATATTGCCACTCCAAAGTTGCATTTCGGATAGCGACCTTCACTACCATCAGTCTCCTGGTAACTTGACTACGCGCGCGGTTCGACAATTAAACTTTGTTGGTCCGAGCTTCGACCACGCGTCTGAGGCACATACGTCGCTTATCAGTTTAGACCACTGATGCCATGGATTAGAGACTCGGATGATCGTGAACATCACAGTCATACAAACAGACATCTACACAGAGAGAATGATACAGTGGGTATGCTAGGAAGGGAGGAAGGGAGGCAACAACAGCCACGAGTACTCGAGTTCCGGTATTTGGACGTCGGAATAATGGAATGATAAAGAGATTAAAGGAGAATGAACGTAATGGAGATGGTGATATGTGAGAATAACTGGGGAGAAAAATGCATGGTCCGAACTCTAACTGCGAGTTCAAACTCTCGATTTTGAGCGGGAACGGCTGAGGGCGTTGCCCAGCCGTTTGAACGTCCCGCTGGACTTGGACGACGAGGATTTCGACGAATCAGAGAGGACGGAAGGCGAATCTAAGGAGGAATTTCTGGTCTCCTCGCTTCGCCTTTGTGATGGTACTGGGAAGTAATGTACGGATTCGCCCGGGTTGGAGACTCGAAGCAGACGGGTTTCGATGTCAGCAAGTACGGACTGCTGGTAGCTCGTCTGTGGCTTAGGGGCCTTTGGCTTCTTCAGATGCTCGGGCAGTGGCGGGACAGGAGGAATCTAAGCCAAAAGATAAGTACAAGTTGGGTGGATTAGTAATGTCAATCTACGAACATGCTTTTTCCCAGTCCTGCTCCATCTGATGGACAAGTTCTCGTCCCAGTCGTGGTACGGATCTTCGTCACTCATTGCAGTTCTATCATACATTGCCGTGCGCTTTCGTATGCGTGGCTGCAGGGGCTGCAGCATAGGTACGGGTATGGCGTCATGTGTTGCCTCGGAGTAACACATTTCCGAGAAGGATTCGGCGGGTGATAGAAGCGTCATTTGATCGAGACAATCCAAACATGATGGATCGAACTCGACGTTTTTTAGAGACCGACGAAGGACCTTGAGAGAGACAGTGCATGTTTCTGATCGATCCTCCTCCGGACACGGGGGCAACTCGTAGTCCCGAGGCCGGAACGTCGGTCGTATGGGCGTCGGAAGGAGCTTCCAGCCCTGCGAGTCGGAAGAAGAATATGCACGGCGCCTCGCCATGCTGGGCGAGGAAGTTTGCTGGGAGACTGTTAGTTCGTGTGAGGAGGAATAGCGAGCGACGCACAGCTGTGAGGAAAGTGTCATCAACACTTGGAGATATTGGAGTGCTCAGGGGGACATGGGTCCTCGCATACTTGTCACGAGGAGTGCACTTGTCGACGAGGAGTCTCGGAGGACTGAACATTGCGTTGGAATGTACAGAAATGGGTTAAGAAAATTCATTGTTATCCCCACTGCGCCTTTATGTGAATGACCAAAGTGCGGCGCTCATACGGCGGTGACGCACCTCAAACGTAAATCGTCCAAAACGGGTTCCGGTAAAGCTGTGTTCAGTCGATCTATGGATTAGTAGCTCTGGTCCAGCACAGTCGAGTTGACCCAGGCTCATTTCGCTTCAATTCGACTGTCATACCAACGGCTTGCCACCGAGAAGAAGTATACATCATGGTGGGTATAGATGGACATAGAAGAATCTCGAGTAAGCATGTACTTCCTGTCGAGTGTTATGAAAAGGGATGCCCGGCACCTTGGCAACGACGAAGTCACTCCGCGTTCCAAACCACCTCCATAACGCCCCTCCATCGGAAGCTACGAGAGCTCCGCCCTGCTTTTACGTCGCAGTTTGCGTGCAAAATCCCTCGCTCGATCTACCAGACCCAACTGGTGTGTCTGAGTGCCCACAGTAGCTGCACGCCGCCGCGATGTATTTGTAGCGTATGCCATCGACATTTGCAAGCTGGGAGAAATGCCGGACGACTCTGTGGTGGTCTCGACGGACACATCGATGACCATGTTCCTATCACCGGGAACGTAATCGAGTGATGACTGTGCGCGTGTCAGGCGCCGTGGCAACAGTGCGCCCACAGTCTTCGGAAGAGAATAACGACCATTTATCCTCTCAACCTGGATCTCGTGCGGTTCCTCACCATGTCGTGTTTCCTTTGAATTCTCCGACACCAAAGAATCGACACTTCTTGGCTACAAATCTTCGCTCTGCATCGCATCGAACATTATGAAGATAATGACGGCTTACGTTGGCAAGAGTATGATAAAACGTTGATTTAGATGCTGCGGCACTCAGAGGTGAAGGTGCCAGATTTCGCGGTCCGTCCTCCCCTCGTTCGTCCTGTTAGGGGAGTGAGAAGCGCGAAAAACTCCAGAGCATAATATTCACCTTGCCAAATTGACTTACTGAAACCCCTCGTCTCTTATGCTTCTTTCCTGCTTGTGCTGAAGGCTCCACGATGTCCCTCTGAGGAAGCTCAGGTCCGTCGAGTGCTCGACGCTCGCTCGCCTCCTCTACTTTTCTGAATTTCTAAACACCAAATTGGTACATCAAAGAGCAATATGCGGGTCGCGCGTACCTCCTCGAGTAAGTCAAGCGAGTTTGCCATGGCAGACTTATATGGTGGAACAGTTGTGTGCAGAATTGCGTCTGGCTGAGTATGTGTCCCCTTCATTCGCCCACACGGCGCACGCAGCGTGCGAGCGATGTATAGGTCCAATTATGTTGGCCTGCGAGTGGTGTGCCTAGCGTTTCAGAAAGAGAAAGAAAACAAGGAAGATCCACTTGCCAGTTGCACAAAGCTGAAACTTGCATTTGATTTTCATATGCCTCGAACGCGTGGATGGAGAAGGTTGCTATGACACGTGCCAGACAGCGACTGCACTGCCACATATTGTGGTTGGTTGGTTTCATCCTCAGTCAATTCAGCCGTTTGCCAGAATGGTTGATGTTGAGAGAGACGAGCAATTCTATATGACTCTAGTGATTATCCAGGCAAGCGAATGTGCTCTTGGTAACGATATTTCTCGTTCAGACCA
This sequence comes from Leccinellum luteum, assembly GCA_038091855.1. Lineage (NCBI taxonomy): Eukaryota > Fungi > Basidiomycota > Agaricomycetes > Boletales > Boletaceae > Leccinellum > Leccinellum luteum. The sequence goes on along the minus strand of JBBPPG010000202.1, from coordinate 18,020 downwards.
AAGACACAGGTAGAGAATTGTCTCTTCAGGATCCCTCGACAATCGTTAGAATCTCAGTCCAAGATCTTCCGAGATATGTTTTCCCTCCCTGTATCCAACAACGTGGAGGGATCAAGCAACACAAATCCTATTCGGCTGGATGGAATCAAGAAGGATGAATTCAAGCGCTTCCTCGAGGTACTTTTAGGGGGGTAAGCTGCTGAACCTTGTTCACGAACTCTGAACACGTACAGCGATCCGCGCTTCGGTCAGGGATTACGAGGAGACAACAAGAAAATGCCCAACCTTTGATCTGTGGTTTCCCGTCGTGAAATTGTCATCGATGTGGGAATTTGACCGAATCCACAAATATGCCGTCAACAAGATGCCATACAGAGAAACCTTCAGGGATCCGGCGGAGAAAGTTGCGCTGGCTGTTCAGTACGATATCCAACACTGGCTGGTTCCAGGACTAATGGAACTGGCCAAGCGGAAGGAGCCGCTAGGGAACCATGATTTTGAGTTGCTCGGACCAGAGCTAACGTTGAAAGTGGCTGCCATCAGAGAGAGCTTAACGGTCACCCATGGTACTCTGATCGCTGGTACACGAGACGCCACGTCGGTGGACTTTACGCAGGTTATTAACCGGGTGTTCAAAATTCAGGTCTGTCTAATCAATTACCCCATTCCGCCCTACTGCCTAGCGTTGATGTTCGCCTTCTTACAGCCTGGGACTACGCTGCAGGAAAATCATGTCAATAAGAGAGTACGGATGGGATGAGGCATTGAGGGGGTTGGTCCTCAGGCCAGAATATTTCACGGCTTAAACGATGCCACTTACGTCCCTGTTAAGAGGTTTAATCTAATCTAGTAATTGGACTGCACGACTTGGCTCCATTCAACTGTGATATTCGTAATGAAACGGAACCATCGATTCGAGTCAGAACGCACACACCTGACACATAGATTTGATCACCGGTCGCTGGCGTATCGCTGACGCGGACCCTTGGCACGGTTAGGGGCAGGGGGTATTGCCATTGCGGCTCACAGTATCTGGCAATAGCAAGCCGAGATAAACTGCATGCAGGCATTCGCGTGTACCAGTGATATGATAACAAGGTCTATTCCGGGTCTACATCAATGATATCCTCCGATACCCTTGATCCCAGGCATGGCCACGGAAAGAGAATCTTGTCGAAGTCATTTCCCAGAGGTGCGACTCCAAGTTCTTGGATTACTTACTACTACGGGCGCTCAGAAGGTGGCTGAGTTTCCCGCCCTACTAGCGTCGCTTGAGGTAACGCGAAAAATTGGAATGCCTCGTGTTGCGGTGGGTCACCGGTCAAGAGCCGCCGACGTACACTCTGCGGTGCGGTGTTCGCATCAACGAGCACGTTTACGCAAGAGCTGCGGGCTGGTGACGAAGAGAATGATACAAAAGGAGGATCGGAAGACGATGGGAAACGTGTAGGCAACACGTGTAGCCGCAGAACCAAAAATTGATTGCTAACACTGGAATCAGGCAACGTATATCTAGACTTCCTTCGAAAATTTCCCTTAGAGCCCAGTTTCACCTTCTCTCCACCCCCGCCGTCTCTCCTCTCCCTCGTCATGGTCAATCCAGACTCGTCGCACGGCGTATCTCGCGTCGTCCACCACAAGGATTTCTATCTGCGTGGTGGTGATATGACTGTTCTGGTCAGTCTCGACCCTTGTCACTGTCTTCCTCAGTGATCGCTACTAATCTGTCCGTCTTCAGGTCGAAAACCATCTCTACCGGATACACAGCTACTTTTTCGAACGGGAATCACTTTTTTTCCGCCAGAAGTTCAGCACCGCGAACTCGGGCGACGACTCGGATCGTGGTTCGACTGACAGCAACCACTACACCCTCGAGGACGTCAAAAGTGAAGATTTCGCACGGTTCCTTTGGGTTTTCTATAACCCGTAAGTGTGCCACATTCCCGTCCTCGGTGCGGCTGCTCACGACGAACAGCAAATACTCGGTCTACGATGCCCCGCTCGACACATGGCTGAGCATTCTCAAGCTTGCCAATCGCTGGACGTTTGACAACGTCAAGGAGTTGGCTGTTAGTGAACTTGAAAAAATCGAGATCGAGCCTGTAGAGAAGATCTCCATCTACCACGACAACACCATTAGTCGTCTCTACCTCATCCCTTCCTACATCGCCGTCTGCAAGAGGGATAAGCATCTGTCTTTCACCGAGGGTATGAAGCTTGGAATGGAGACCGTCCTCCGCGTCGCCGAGGCGCGCGAGCGCTTGCGTCTGCAGGCTGCCGAAAGCGGTATTCGTACTCCTACCTTTGAGGACTTTGAGGACGGGGAGGTAGAGGTTCTGATACGGGAAATCTTCAATCTCGGTTCTCGTCCTACGTCCCCCCACCCTGCCACATCCACAAGCAATGGCACCAACGGTGCAGTGAATACCATTAAACTCGGCCCAGCTCCTCTCGGCAACCCTCCAAAGGCCAACGGTGCTCCTGCATCTCGAGCTAATGGTGGGTCGCCAGCTGATCCCAGAAGTTCTTCGGTTGACTCTATGCCTTCCATCGCCTCTGTCTTTACTCAGGCACCGGCGCCGGCGCCAGCAACCACACCAACAACGGCATCCACGGCAGCGGGAACGCAACCAACGGCAAAACCGCCAACACCAACACCCCCGGCAACAGCACCTCAGGTAGCGGAGGCGGTGGCTCGACCCCCGCCACCTCCGGACAAACCAACAGATATGGCGCCTCCGGAAACAATTAGTTCGGCTTCATTGCTTTCCCCCAAGCCTGGAGGAGTGGGTGAGCCTTCATCTTTGGCGAGTCGCTCGGTTGTTGTGTTCTGACAGCTGCTCATTCGAAATTTACAGCAGACAGAATCAAAGGCTTCTTCTCCTGATGTTTCGATTACCAAACCTGTTGTATCATCAAGTGAACATAGTAACGATGTGACTTTTGAATCTAAGGATAACGTGAATGATACTGAAAAAGATGAATCGGCCAAAGATACCGAGAACATGAGCGGGTTTCTGACACCGACGAGGGGGAGAGGCAAGGTACCCATTATTGTGTCCAGGTTACTCGGCAGCTGTCTGACTTCTCAATATAATATAGTCCCGAAAGGCCGGAGGAAAAGGAAGGGGGAACTGATCTGATCTTGACCTTTCGGGTGGTCGGGGCAAGGGTTCTCGTTCTGCCACATGACCAAAAAAAGCCTTTCACATTCGTACTAGCCTGGTGTTCTCAGTACGATTCTCCAAAATACAGCGCTGATCTGCCAGCGATATGACCGCGACCGTGGTTTTTCGAAAGCGACGCGATCCTCCTGCGATCCGCGGAAGCGAATGTCTTCGCGCGCTTGTCCATTTGCGGTGAAGTATGGGTGGCATGACTAGCAGGCCATCCGCAGGAATAACGGCCTAGGTGCGCCCAGATCTTACGTGCACTTCCCGTGTGACGCACGCATCACCCCAAATCACGGATCCGATTGCGATAAGATGTCTGTGGGTCCAGGATGCTGTAGCCACACAGCAACTTTACTGCAATTCCGAGCTGAGAAGGAAGCTGGATACAGCGTGAGACGGCCCGCCTGCCAACGGACGCAGAGATCATCTTGAGAAAAAAACCCAAACAGACCAGAATTCAACGAAACGAACTGTCATGGTCACGTAAATAAAAAGCGCTCGATCCCTTCAGCTCGTCCTGATGGCTGCCCCGATCTCACTAGCAAACATGTCTGACAACGGCGTTCGAAGTATCAGGAGACACGAAGACTTTTTCCTTCGAGATGGAAACGTGTGTTTCCTTGTAGGTGTCCTATATCGATCATCTGCCGTTGAACTCTGGTGGCGCTCAGCTGAAATACAGGTCGGAGACACTCTCTTTCAACTCCACCGACACTTCTTTGAGAGGGAGTCGGAATTCTTTCGTACATGTTTGAACCCTCCTGCCAACGAGAATGGTTCCCCCACCAACCCCCATATCATCCGCGACGTCACCAGCGACGAGTTTGCTCAGTTCGTATGGGTGTGGTATAACCCGTAAGTGTTATCATAGATTTCGTACTTCTTCGCCTAGTGATATTGACTCGAACCACCGAGACGCTACTCCTTCTCAAAGCAGGAGAAGGGAAAGTGGATCACGGTGTTGCGGCTTGCATCAAAGTGGGGATTCGACGAAATCCGTCAGCTCGCCATCCGCCAGCTTGAAAAAATGAAGTTCGACCCCATCGAGAAGATCCTCTTGTACAAGGAGCATTCGGTCGACGGAAAGCTGATAATTCCATCGTACGCGTACCTCTGCCGGAGGCAGGAACACCTCTCGTCCGAGGAGGGGAAGCTGTTGGGTATGGATACGGTACTCAAGCTCGCTAGCGCACGCGAGCAAGCGATCAAGAGTGCGGTCGAACAAGGGTCCAAGACCCCAACGACAGCGAGTGTCGCTGAGGATGTCCTCGAAGGGATCGTAGGGAAGTTGTTCGGGGTTTTGACCCCCCACCAGGACGACCAGACCGTCGGGGTGGACGGTCAAACCATGAACAACGGAGGTGCTTCCAGCAGCGACTCCGTGGACAATGAGGTCGCCGGCAGCAAGCATCAGGCAGGTCGACCAGGGAAAGCCAAGAAAATCAGCAAATGATTTCAGTACGTGCATAAAGGCAACCTGCGATAGTTTCCGCTCATGGAGGTTTCTAGTAAAGCGTTAGCCAATCGTGACGGTCTGCGTCCCAATCTTATCTTTTTTTTTTCCGTGCTAGCAGCTCACCAGTTCCGATTCTAGGGCGCAAACAACTTGGACTTGATCTGCAGACGGTGTCCATTTGGTGACACAACGTCATTCACCGAGTCCCATATTTTTTCTTGTCCTCAACTTGTCCTCGCCTTTTTTTTGTTCCAGAGACGGACTCACCCGCATCCCGAGCACGATTAGTTGTGACGTTGGTCTGTGAGCGGGAAATTGTAACTGCTGAAATTTGAAAAGACCGTTGGGTAGATTTTGTATACGAAGACAAAGCTTCCCGTCATTGAGAAGGTTAGGAATCGCATCGAAACGAGTCGGTGGGCTTTCAGTAGAGAAGTTCTGAGTGTCTCAATGGCTTGAACCTTGCGATGCATTAGGACGACGTTGTAGTATTTCGGAATACACTCAACGGTTCCACTGAGCTTGTCACATCGCGGACAACTCCGATATTGAATGACCAATTTCCCACGCCCCTTAACCCAAAGTAAACGGTCAACTTGAACGTTATCGTCCAAGCTTCAAGTCTTCAGAAGCTTCAGGCCTCAGGTTTGAATGTACCAAGATTACTTTTCGACGAGGTCTCGAGTTTCTGCCTGCAGACAGCCTCATGATAGGGTGACGTATTAATTGATCTTGTCAGCACGCAACCTAGTGCGAGTGAATTCCTCCCTTCAGATTCACATTGTCTTGACATGTGGCCTCTGAAGCATTTCCGAGAACTTCGGGTAGTGTGTGGCGTGGGCATACGCATGAAATGCGGCATCCTACCGGGACGATCTCATCAAGAATTCTGTTTTCAAGGACCACGAGCGCTTCTCGACAATGGTCAGCATTTATGGAATAAATTCCGCTCGAATTCGAACTGATCACTACAGTCTAGAGTGGAATCGGAATCGGATCCTGTACTATGGGTCAAAATTATGAACAACTTGAGGTCACCGCGACTGGAGGTGTCTATTCACCGACCGCATCGACGCTCATCGGTATCCAATATTCGAAGCATGCGATGCATCCGGATCACCGGATTCACCGGCCTTTCGACTTCCCTCACGTGTGGAGGCTGGCCTTCTGTGTTTCCCTCCTTTCAAAGCGTCGTCACGGCCCCCGAAGGAATTTAGGTAACTGGATCACGAGCCATTTGCGTCGGCATAAATGCGCAAATCTGAATTCTCAAATTGCTACCCCGGGAAAGATCAATGCTTCCAGACGTCGGGATATGGTATTGAGCAGTATGACAGATCTGGACGAACTACATTCAGCCTGTTGCCCATCGATGACATAATGGGGTTATCTTTGAGTACGTCCGCCGTGAGGCGGTCCACTCGGAATGCAGTGGGTCGATCCACGACCGATTTGGACTCCGATTTTTGGAGAAAGCTGCCTGCGTCGTTCATGCATGCGGGCTCATGGATTCGAATCTGACCACGTGGAATGATATAAACTGCTGCGATGCTCAAGTCAGAACAGGTCTTCCTTGCTCATGTGAGCTGAGAATATGCATTATGACTTTCTTTCAGTGAGAGGAATGAGCACTGAGCATTGGATGTCTAATGTTAGATTGGCTACGCTTCTCTCTATCATCACCGTTTTCCAAGTCGAGTCAACTTATTGTGACGAGCACGTTGACGCGATCTAGGCTATCGGACCATCTTTCCGGAAAGAGTTCACTCTAGATTGGAAATAATACTACTACGAAGTACTATGCCAGCCCTATATCACGGTTAAAATAGATGACTGCTGATGATGAGTCGTACAGCGTCCCCTTTAGTCGCAGCAAGCACAAACGCAGCACGATTCTGAAAAGGACAAATGAAAGTTCTGGGGTTTCCTGTGAACTGACATCCATAAACTGACTCGAATGTGTGCTGCTATTTCGTGACATCGGACTATTATTACCGTGCTGAATATGATACTCCTGAAACTGCTGTGCGCCCACTGGCAGTGCTATGCCAGCATGATGCTCGCTGAGATGATCTTCGGTTGGCCCAACCAAGTATGCACCGGAGTTCCGTGAACAAATATGCTGAAAACAAACAATGCCTTATCTTCGTTGTCTTCCCTACAGGTCGCGATGTGGGTCCCTGTTGCTGTAGATGCGGGAACTTTGGCTGCGCAGGCGTACAGCAGCCACTGCATTTCTCATTCCAGGGACACCACGTGGATACATACCTGAGAAATCTGCCAGTGGGCCACCTGGAGGAGCTCCTATCGAGCGGTGGACCCACGCGAAGTTTGATCCTCACAGGATCATTCATTCGCTCCTAATAACGACACCGGACCCGTCGCCCTGATGGATCTGTTTAGGAAGGGGTGACTCGTGGCCGGGCATATAGATAGCGTCGCATCAGCGCAAACTGCCCTTTATCTACATTCGACCATCCTCTCTCTCATTCCCTCTATCCAGTACTATCCGCTAACATGGGCGGCGGACTCGGTCGAGTCGCTAACCACCCCCAATACTATCTGAAGGATGGCAGCGTTTCATTTCTGGTAGGTTCAGTCGCGCCCCCGATATCGCTCGTAGTTCGGCTCTGACTTGTGCGCGCGGCGCCAATTGCGCTGGGGATTGTAGACGGACGGCGTCCTCTTCCGCGTCCATCGCTCGTTCTTCGAGCGCGAATCCGAGGTCTTCCGTGAACTATTCGAGAATGCAGAGAAAGACGATCCCCAGTCTGGCACAGATGCGCGCCCGTTCACCCTCGACGTCTCACCAGACGAGTTTGCCCAATTCCTTTGGGTTTGGTATGACAGGCGAGTCGTCCGCATTATTCCACGAGCCTGGCGTCGCTGATCGCCTCTGATTTGGATCGTTGCAGAGACTACTCCTATGGCCGACAGACCAAGGAGAAGTGGACGATCATACTTCGCCTCGCGAAACGATGGAAGTTCGAGAAGATCAAGGAGTTGGCTGTCCGGGAGCTCGAAGCCCTCGCGCTCCCCCCAGCTGAAAGGATATCCATCTACAACGAGCATGGGATCGACGGCGAGCGAGTCATTTCCTCATTCGTGGAACTTTGCAAGAGTCCGACCTTGCCAACAGAGGCAGACGCACGATTCCTCCAGATGGAGTCTCTCATCAAACTCCTCCAGGCGCGGGAGGAAGCGCAGAACAAGGCGGCGGAGCTGGGCCACGAGAGCCCGACGAGTGCCTGTCTCGAAGACGAAGCTTTGAGAGAGATCGTCTCGAAGCTTCTCAGCAAGGGCGGCGAGGGCTTGGACTCTCGTCCTGGTGGCCTTTCCACAGGGCCGGGGGACCAAGCCCAGAACCCGAGGCACGAGACGATGTCAACGAATGCGCCGACGTTGAAAACGCCACAGATTCCGGATCGTGGCAAGGGGAGATCGGAGGGTGGAACATCGTCTCATCAGGTAGGCGAATTTTGTACTACAATAGTGTTTTGCAGCCGATGCACACTCACAAATAATTCCTTTCAGACGGGGAACAACGTTCGAGAGAAGAAACAAGAACAGGAAGAGGAGAAGAACTTGAATGGGAAGGTGGAGGGAGAGGACAGCGGGGACAAGGAGAAGCAAGAGCAATCGAGACAGCAGAGGGAGAAGGAGCAGAAGGAGAAGGAGCAGAAGGAGAAGGAGCAGAAGGAGAAGGAGCAGAGGGAGAAGAGGGAGAACGCGGAGAAACTCAAGAAGGAGAAGGAAGCGGGAGCGAAGGGGCAGTACAAACCTCCCGGCAGATCGGTACGTGCACGTCCTCGTCAAAGCCATCACTGCTCCACTCACTTGTCTACACAGCGGGGCAACTAGTTCCCACTCCTTCTGCGCGCCTTAATCCACTTCAAACGATCGAAGATGCTTATTCCCTCGTCGCTTGTGTATCGCTGATTGCTTTCTTGCAGTGGTTGTAGTAGCTAGCTTGATTGTACATTATGTTTCAATATTCAGCGCTGTTTCAATAGGTATCGACATATGGGCCTTGACCACTGCGGAAGGATAAGGTGTACGCGCGACGGCAGCTTTGACATGGTACCATTGCTCTTTGTACTACAACACAGGTCGCAGACGCGACCGTCAACCGTCTGCGAAAAAAGAGAGCTCGGCAACGTGTCCACATTCAAACCAGCAAATACTCACCTTCTCCAACTTTTGTAGTGTGCTCATGAACTTTTCTGGTCGACATTTGCCGCTTTCTTGCCCCAGACGACTTCTGACCACCGTATCGCTTCGGCGGTCTGTTTCTGCTCTTCCCCTCCTTGCCCATGTAATTGGGCGAGGTTTTTTAGTCTGGTTATTTCCTCGTCAGTAATCGGTGCGCCCGAGCGAAGTTGCTGCGCGAGGTCCTCCAGAATGGATACTTGTGCTTGGTACCGAGCCCGGTCTTCCCTCTCCGTATTTCTTTGCCAGAGCAGATGGATTGAGACGGAGGTCAAAGCGGTGGCGTACAAAATGTGGGGCAAGTATGCTGACATCGTCGTAGCAAGGATGACGGAACAAAGTTCGGAAATGACCAAGGCAAGCCCCGGTCCGATACCCTAACCTAAGCCTCTCTACCGAACGAGCCTGGGCCAGTGGGGCAACTCTTATTCTAATAACTGTGATACGAGCAAAATATGACTGCCACTGATTCATCCTCCATCTGACGACCGTAGATATCGATCATGACCGTTTCCTCTTCTTTGACTTTGACGCGTCAGTCCGGAAACCATGAATGAAAAGACTCAAAAACACATACCTGGACCTTTGTCTTCGTAGGGGTCGCCCCAGTCGCTTGACGAAATGGATCCAATATTTCTTGAAGCGCTTCCTCTCGGGAGACAGGTTTTCCATCAATCCGAACACCTTCTGTGAGCAGAACGAACCCATCTTCCCGCCCGCCTGAGGGAGTCAATCGAAGGCTGGCGTCCTGTTTATGACCAGCAAACCGATACGCGTTCCGCTCCAGCGTAAACTCGACCCGGGAATTGAACGGGGAGTAATTCTCTACCACGACCGTGTCCAGAGACGGCAACACCTTTGCTCGGCGGTAGTTTCCTGGGACGGATCCAGGGAACAACCAGAGCTTCCGGACATGCGAACGTCTCACGTTGATGAGCCGTAGGGCGACGACGGATCCTATGCCGACGTGGAAGCATGCGAGGGCGAGGCGGTGGTTGGCAGGTCGAAGTTCTTGCTTTGGAAGTGCCCCTTCTTTATCTCCAGGGACTTCGTGTGTCCAATATCGCCAGGCCAGAGCGACGCCTGCACCTCTGTGTACGACTTGAGCTAAGTATGAGAGGGGAGCGTGAAGGGGCACGAACGTGAAGACGGCGTCCAGAAAGAGGAACAGCCAGTTTAATTGTATCGGTGCGGGTGCGCTGGACAACTCGTAAAATGGCACGGCGGTAATTTTGTCGAGCACCTGGGACTCTTGCGTTTTGAACGCTTTCTTCGCACCGCTGAGCAACGATATGTGACGACCATATAGCAGCACATGGCGGAAATTAGGAAATGGGGACTGAAAACGGACAGTGCCACTAAAGAGCTTGTGGAATGGAGACAACATTCGAGATCCACTCGCTTCCGAAGGTGACTTGGCAGGTTTACGTTGACGTGTCTCTCTCGCTGACGAACCGTATCATGGAAACTCCCTTCACAGAGACCTGGCTTACGGGCCCTCAGAGCACCTGGTTCTTCACCCGGACGTACAGTCCCTTGGCCCAGGCCAAAGCCGTGGTCGTGTTCGTCCATGGCTTCGCAGAGCACATTGCGCGCTACGAGCACGTCTTCTCAACCTGGTCTTCACGCGGGATTGCCGTCTTCGCCTACGACCAGCGCGGCTTCGGGAGAACCGCACTGGACGAACAGAACAAGAGCAAGGACAGCTCGTGGGCAAAGACGAGCTGGAACGAGCAACTCGAAGACATGGAATGGGCCGTTCAGCAGGTCAAGCAGCACTTTCCTGGTGTGCCCGTGTTTCTCTATGGTCATTCGATGGTGGGTCTCGCCTTCTTTCCACTCGACGCGCCTAGTTTCTGCAATTCAACACGCGACCATTAGGGTGGTGGGTTGGTCCTCGCATTTCCTACCCGTGCAAACGCGCCGCCGTCCAAGGAAACCGTATCGGGCATCTCCGGAGTTATCTGTACCAGTCCGCTCATTGCGCCGACGAAGCCCGCCCCCAAAGCCGTTCGTTGGGTTGGCGGGAAAGCGGGTCGGATCGCTCCTTCCTTCTTGATTCCTACTCCATTGGACGCCAAGGTAAGCCATCGCACGTTGTTAACGCGTGCACTATGATTGAGAGAGACAGGCATTAACCCATGACGATGCGGTCAATGAAGCGTACTTGAAGGATCCGCTCATCAAACTGTCTGGTTCCCTAAGAGGGTTGAGCGACATGTTGAACGGTGTACGTTTCTTTCTTTATATCAACTCTGAGAGTATTGACCCCAATATTTCCAGGGAGATGGGCTCTTGGCCAGGGATTATAAAGAGTGGCCGATACAACTGCCCGTTCGTGCTTTCCGTTCATTTTCGAAACTCTGTACTCAGCATAGGACAGGTTTTGTTGGTTCACGGCACAGGAGACAAGGTAGATCTAGACTTCCAGCTCGCCAGCTCGTCGTGACTACTGACATAGTTTCAGATCACATCATTCAATTCCACCAAGAAATTCCACGAGCTCCTTCCTGCAGAAGACAAGACATTCTCGTCTTATGAGGTACGTTCTTTACATCATTCTCTGGAGGTCTTACCCGCTTTTATAAAGAATGGGTTCCATGAGTTGCACAACGAGCCTGAAGGGGTGGGGGAAAAGTTGACCGAAGAATGTATCGCCTGGGTGGAGGCCCATCTTTCCCCTGAACGTACTTCCAAGTTATGACAATTTCTCTATGTTTAACCATGGATTTCCGAGGTAGTCATTAAATTGGTGTATGTACATGCCGTATGCATAGTCTAGTAGCCTGCCGCTCCTGGTGCAGCATCACCTTCCCGCTTCAACCTCAACAATACCTCCTTGAAGCGAGTAAGGTCGGTAGTGCCGGCACCAGTCCGAGCAACCGTTTTGCTCTGCGAGTTCTGGAGTTCGATGGTGTTACAGATCCGTTCCCAGGTAGTCCCCTTTGTGAGCGACGACTGAAGGTTCTCGAGGAAATCTGTTTCTTGGTCCCTATTGGCATCGAAACATGATTAGTTGTTCATTCTCCGAAGGCAAGAAAGGGGACGTACTTATTTTCCCGGATAGACCGCTCCTTTTTGGCAGCGTACTCCTCATAGAATTGATCGATGGCAGCTTCTGCCTTGGAGATGGTTTCCTGACGTTTCGCTTTGCTCGTCTCGTCTCGTTGCCTAATCTCTTCCGCTTGTTTCTCGCGCCACTCCCTGTCCCCAAAGCAGGTGATTGAGCATATACTCACAGACCACAGTACGCAGGGCAGAATCGTACGCCGTTCTACTTACCTGATCACCTCGGGTTCTTCTTCCTGAATCTGCTGGTTGAGAATGGGCGTCGACGACAAGGCGGACGGTTGAGGACGCGGTGCGAACGGAGCGGGTGCTCCAAACGTTGGTTGCGCGGGAACTGGGGGAGGCGGCGCAGCCTGAAAACGCGAGCATCAGCAAACCCATATCAACGACAACCCTCGCACCGCATCGAACGGTGAGCGAATGCGCGCTCGAGAGATAGACATACGTGGCCGACATCGAGATCGGGGAATTGGTTCTCAAACTTTTCGATTTCGTCGTCGCCGGTCACCTTGACCTCGGTGAAGCTCTGTCGTGGTGGACTTCCAAAGTTTTCAAAGGAGAAGGCAGAGGGCGGGGCTGGGGCTGCCAGGGATTGGTTGAAGGCGGGCAAGTCACCTTCACCATCGAGAGAGATGTCTGGAAAGGCAGACGCAGCACGGTCAAAATCAAAGTCGTCGTCCATGGTCGATGCCAGACACGACAGCGCTTCGTCCCCCGTAGCCTAAGTGTCACGTGATGATAATTCGCCTAATGGAGAAAATCAAAATCAAAGAAACCAAGAGCTCCTGCATCCGCCATTTGTAAAATGGGGACTACTCTTTCAGAGTGATCATATAGCATGCTAACAAAATACACATGCGACATAGTATCACTGACACGGCTCATCCTTGTACACGATCCTGTTCCAATCTCCCCTACGATGTCGACTATCAATCGTTGCCAAGAGTCAGATAGAAGCCGTCGTTTTTTTCATTCGTAGAGGGGCCTCCTCGATCCGCGGGCCGACAACGACACGCGAGTGCATGTCAAGAATGTACATATTGGAGTTGCATCAATGAAAACTGAAACGCCACCTCCAGGGAAACAATTAATTGCACGACCCCGCTTGGTGTTCTTTTTTGTCTCCGTGGACTCATCGGGGTTTGCCATAGCTGATCGCATCGAGGCACTTGGTGGCGAAGGTGCAAAGTTGCTGTGCGACACTATACTGTACTAATGGGTACTAGTTTGCATCTTGCGAATTTACACTCACGATCCGACAGCAGGGGGAACCTGGTTGCCAGCAAAAGTAACGCGTGTCGAGCAGACGAGCTAAGCACATGCCACACGCATCAAGATTTACGGTCCTCATGTCCGCCAGCAGGCACCAACGAATTTCGAGGACCAGGTCCATGCCGGCATACTGCCTAAATCGTAATTGCGCTGCAAAGGGCATCAGCGTCGTCGTCCGCAGCAGCAATGATGTGGTCATCATTGTGATGTGCCGTAAGCTAGAACATATTCTCTCGACCGGTTCAAGCTAAAATCACTCGGCGTAACACCAGTGTGGCCGACACCGCGTGGTTGCGACAGTGCCAACGCGATCGTAATACACCCCCCAGTTGCCTCCCCGGTTGCCTCCATACAGACGCGTACATTAGGTTTGGTACAGGACGAAACAACGCCTATCGACCTGCATAGTATAGAGATGCCTCTCTCTGTAATGCATGACGTGTATCGATCATCCTGCACTTCTTACTATAAACCGCCGCCGCGACCGCGTCCCTGCACACCTCACTCTTCCCAGCGTGTTGGCGATAGACATCCTTTCGCGAAAATTCCTCTCCGCATACCTGGCAATAAAATCCCTCACCAAAGTGCACCGTCACGACGTGACGGTTCATGGAATATACTCCCATCCTCTTTGTGCATCCATCCCACAGACACCTCGCCGAGTCGTCCGTGTGCTGCTTCTTGTGCCATTTACGGATATGAGCACCGACACGGGACCTGGAACCAGCGATCCACATTCCGCATGGGTTGCTGGACTTTTCCCATTGACATTCGTGGACGCTGATCATGTCATTGCAAGGGTCGGCTCTGAAGGAGAGATCGTCTTTGTCGATCCACAACCCTCCAATGTTGACGACGCGTCGACTCTGGGAACCTGGCCGACCTGAGGGATTTTTTTCGGGGGGATGGTAAACCTCTAGTTGTCTCCCGTTCACGACAAATTTTTCACCGTCTCCAGCGGAGCCCGAGGGTGATAGTGACGGCGCCATATTATTCGCAAGGGGCGCGGGGTAGGTGAACTGATGACTATATGAGTATTGGTATCCGTAGAAAAAAAAAATCACTGACACTGGTGCTGGGATCTGGGCAGTGGTAGGGTGTCGAGCTGATGAAACTCGGGCACGATTCTGGAATATCAAGCTGTGTACGTAGTAAAGCAACCTGTTCTGTTGGTGCTATGTTGGTTGCTCCTACGTAATGCGGAAGTTGCCATAAAACAGCCAGCGGTGAGTGGAGTGTGATGGAAAACAGAACGGCATACCTTCCGAGATAGACAATAAAGCATCAGGCCCCATGTCCGATGGTGTCCTCAAGCGGTATGGCGTGACATAGCTTTGGATCGGTGACCATTTCCTCGTGTCCAATACGACGGATGTTCCTCTGCGGATTTGTTAACAACGATGTCACAATAAGTTGATCAATTAATACCTTGTGCCTTGATCAGAAGCATGGTCAATCGATATCGTATGGCTATGTCAAGCGCGTTAGAGACAAATAAATCATGGCGTACATCACGCACGTATTTACGCCTTGCAGAAAACCCATATGGTCCATATGGGTACTGCGCCGGGGCACCGTAAAGGATTCTGAAGTCAGTCGTTCATGGGGGGAAGAGTAAACCGGGTCAAGGCAGATAGGATATAAGAAAGTCGGAGACCCCAAAGGCCGGAATGTGGATGAGATGTCATTCAACTGCTCGTCGTAATATGCGAAGGAAGGGGGGACTGTGGAGTCAGAGATGTATGCTTTCGTACTCTCCATGAATGTAACGGGGAGTATATTTCTCTGTCTCGATGGTATTATATAGTGTAAGAGCATGGATATTCTTCCAAAACGAGTACTTGCTTAAGGCCACTGGGACAATCAGCCCCAGTGGCTGTCTCGATTATTTGGCCCTTTGAGTCGTTACGGCGCCTGTTTGGTCATTTCTTCGGACATTAAGTGGGTCAATCAAATCCCGAGCAGGAATACTGCTATAAATATTAGTAACCGGACATAACGAGATGAGTGTGGAGACACATAAGTTTCACGAACGGGAGCAGATCTCATGGTGGAGTCCTGGCGCAAAGTGGAACACAGCTTAAATCTGTAAAGGGGAACTTCTAGAAGCACGGCGAGCTTCAGATACGAAAATGCTGTTCGTGAATTCGGTACTGTGGGCCGAAGGACCAGCAGCCTGAGGATGTGATTGATCTTCTGATCATGTTGCAGGCTGATCCATTGCGACTCAATGGGTTCGCAACGTCGTACTGGAGCTCTGGGGTTTATTGCAGATGTCCTTTGTGTGGGGAGGCCCTGTTTCAAAAACGAGATCTCGATTGGCTTGAGAACTTGAGCAGATCCTGACCCGGCCGAAATAGTGACATGTGGTTGATCCAAATACGAAAAAGTAAAAGAAAAGAAAAGAAGACTTGCCGACAGCTCATCATTAATCATTCTGTTCCAAGATTCTAGGCTCCCCAGTCGTCGGGTTCAGGGTTACACCGAATCCACACCGTTGAATGCTGGTCCCCAACTCAGAATCGTCGAAACGTGGGGAACGGATCAAAGCCATGAGCATAGTTCTGGCAGACTGTAATTGTCATCAAGTGCTGGGGAATGGGTGTACCACTTAACTTACAGTCAAGTAACTCTATTCTTGTCAGGGATCTGCATCACACAATGATTCCCTTCACATTCAAGATGGCTGTCCACTTGAGTTAACGTCTTTCCCGATATCATGGATGTTGTATCCAACGAGGCTTTTTACGTGGCAACAAGTTGGCTTAGTTAAGCTAAAGCTTGATTGGGTTTATCAAATTTGAAGATCACATACGTCGGGCAGGATGCTCGCAAGTATACCAGAAAGGATACGGCTAGCCAACTTCTGACGGAGCACGATGCAAGTGTGCGCCGGGTTCTTCCGATCAGCTTGGATTCTCTGAATTTCGTCTATACAGTACATAGGTAAGGCCGGTGAAAGAAAACGGTCGCCCGCTCATAACAAGTGCACAAGAAGGGGACAGTGACAAGATGCCAAGTGCTCAAGCCGTATATAATACGATCTTACCCTTTTCCAAAAATCCGTTTCGACCCGCTTGGATACCATAATACGACGGCCGCAGTGGATTCAATGAATTCGACATACATCTGATGTCCTAGATCTCGCTGGCGTGCGCATGAAGCATGGATTTTTACGACAGTGGGGACATCCGATCGACGGTAGATCGAGACGAGTTCGGAGTAGACAGCCTGGAACAACTAGTACCCAAGGCAGCTTGAATCTAGATTGGTAATTGATACCGTGACTGTAGGGCTTACCATAGATATCGCGAGTTACATAGTATGTAGTGGTTCGCAAGAGACAGCTGGAAACCAGACGCTTGATATGGACGACGTCGTCAAGGTGGAAGTAATTTCCGGCCCAGCGCCCACCAAGTCATGGCGGTTAGTTAGATCACCGCCGTTGCGGAGATAGGGAATACTATACAGGATGGTACATGTTCTCAGCCGCCATGACCATTATGGAATACGAAATCTGATGATACAAGTGGTGCTTGTAATATTGGTGCAGGCGCAATGGCCGCGCCGGGGAACACCCGACACGAATTCGAAGCTGGCAGTACGAATTTGAAAAATACAGCATCCGGTGTATAGTCAATGTGCTACGAAATGAGTAATATGATTATCGATGATACTAATCGATAAGCCTTCAAAACTTCAGGCCTCAGGTGGTACTTCAAGCTTCAAGCTTGAATTCAATCCATTGAATCATTACTGCACTTGTCTGTGACATGTGACATGTGACTGTCGGGGTCAGGCATCATGCATCATGCATCATGTCTGAATCACCCAGAAGAGCTTAGAGCGTATCAGATACTCGAGTAGGTGAATCAACCAAGTGACAAATTGTTTCCTATCACAGACGAATTAGTCGTAGATGGTTATATTGCTCGATCGTCCTCGCCGGGATCTAAAGGCGACGGCATCTTCATCTACATACAGTACTGCCTGTAGGTATCCTGTCTACTAGCTCATTTCGTGGTGCAATTTCTGGTCTCACTAGATCCGAGTAGCCAAGCATGCATGCATGCTCTACTGACGAGAAGTTCCAACTGATCGGTAGTGCTTTGGACGTAATGTTAACTTGTTTCTGTATTGACTGCGGCAGTCCAAATTTGCTGGATCACGATCCAGTTCTATATGGTTTCTCAAGATCCGGTTGACGAAATATATGCTTTAACTGAATGCGAAATGTTACATTCAGGAGGAGTTCTCAAGCTTTAAGTCCGAGATATTGATCATGATTTACTATGGGATCTTGGAATTCAAAGCCCGGGGGTGTTATCATGGTGAATGCACTCGATTGAAAGCCACTTTAATGAATTATCCGATGTCATCAATCATGTCATTTGTATGAAATAAACAGTCATGTCAAGACTTAACAGGAGGCCAACCGACCATATGAAAGACGTTCTGGACATGTGATGCGAATGAAGAGTGAGACTGGATCAGACCAATAGACAGGGCGCGCAGAGAGCTATTGTGAGGGAAACGGGAAACAACTTGTGAAAGTTTTGGGAGAGTAGGAAGGGTGCCTCGAGTAGTTTGAATGGAATGAATACTCGAAGGTTACTTAATTACATTTCACATGCTTCGGGGATCATCTTGATCAGCGCGCAGCAGTATACTGTGGAGGATCGTTTTCGGACCATTCATTGGAATGATGAATGCGTACGATGGTAATGCGCACGTTTACTCGAGTGATATGAGGGTCTCCTTGAGGTTCATTTTATGACTGGCAGGATCCATCCACCCAATCTAGATCATCCATGATTTAATACCTGTGTATTGTGTGCCAG
>JBBPPG010000201.1:0-37197 GCA_038091855.1 Leccinellum luteum | reverse complement strand
CGTGGTTTCAGTACGACTGAACTCGCGAATTGATGGGAACCCGGTTATGAATCATGGATCAGGTGGATCCAGCGAACAGGGTGTACTGCCTAGGCGATCCCCCGCGTTCTTCGGTTGTAGGCGACCCTCTTTCTCGCACGGACAACACGACATCGACCGCGTTCGCTCAGGCTCACGTACGGTAAACGGTCTTCCGTCGGAGCAGAATAGGGAAAGAATGCGAGCGAGGGGGACTAACACGCGAACCAGAACGGACGTGAACGGAGGCGGACGTATGGACGGCCTTCTCCTGTCAAATGAAAACCCGCCAATTGATTTGATGGTGGGGTTGGACCCTTGAAGTCGAGGGAGGGAAGCACGTATGAGTCGGCGCGAACGCGCGCGCGCGGGGAGGGGGGAACGAAGATTCATGAAATCTGTCTTCCCTTTGTTTTTTTCACAGCAACCAACTCACGCCTCCACCATCCGCTTCTCACACCACGGCGATCTTGGTGTCTCCATTATGTACAAACCTCCGCCCCGCCCATATGCATTCAATGAGATTGTTGATCGTTGGAGCGCCGCATCAACATCATGGATTCAAATCAAGTCATCGCATCACCAATGCAATGCCATGCAATGCATCGTGTGCCCCAGGGTTACTTTGCACAAAATAGAGTCAGGATCGAGTGGAGGGACCCTCGAGATCGTTTGACTTGTCGCTTCATGACGTTCGAAACTCTGTTGAATGAAAGTTGGAAAAAGCGAGTTGAACGCCTCCTAGGCTACTGTGGGACCCGGCATCGCTCGGCACCTCGTTGGTTCCGCCCATCCATTCTGTGATGCCCATGCGTGCCAGTCTGCACTGCCGCATCACCGTATACTCTCAACGCCAGATAGGGTCCCACACGTGGTCGCAACGGACAACGGCTTTCAGTAGAAACCAAATAAACGGGGCCTTGAAAAAAATAAGTAAAACAATGAACGGCGACATTGCTACCAAGTAACCAAACACATGGATTAGCCGCCCTGCAAACGTGCGCGCGCGCGCGGGTTCTTTATCTCTGTTCCTCACCACCCCTTTCCCCCTCTTCTGCCCCCCGGAAGAGAGAGATCCATGATGGAGACCGTGCGGAAAACCCGCGGGTGACGGCATTCAAGGAGCAAGCTTCTTTCTTCCTTGAGATCCGTTGAGACTCTGCGAAATATTAATATTTCCTTCCTGCCCCGAGCCGGTCTCGGGCTGGTGTATTACCGGATGGGTATACGGTCTGAGCGAGTGTGGGGAAAGAAAATGGCACAAAAAGTAAAAAAAAAGCCGTTCGCTTGAAACGCGCCGCATCGTAAGAACGTCGTAAACTCGATGGAGTGTGGTTGGTGGTTGGGAGTTGGGACTGCCAAGTGCCACGGCGATGACGTTGTTCGTTTCCGAACTCGGAATCTGTTCATTTGAGAAAAGCGAGGGAGAACTACCGAAGGGGTGACATGCATGACGATGATCAGGAGGTGCACGATGAGGGTGTAGTAACGGCAGAAGGATCTCAGGTCAGATGAAGCTTGGCAAAATCCCGTGCTTGCCGTGGGAGGGGACTCTGGAGGGCAATAGAACAAGCAAGAAAAACAAAACAAAATAAAGACTGGCGGCGAACGCCAAGTTCCGAAGCCGTCCCACAGTGAGTTATAATGTAACAAAGCTATCGGCGTTCCCATGTCATTCCCAAATGACCGGATTGTGTGGCGGATGTGGGTGTGGGTGTGTGTGTGCCTGCCAGCGGTGGTAGGCAGCGACGTTTGTTGTGTGGAACGGACGGGAGCACGACGGCCAGGGAGAAAAGCGAAGGTTATGCGCCGACAACGCGCGTGCGGCGTGTGGAGATGAAGTTTGAACAAGGGACGATGACGGTCTGACGAGGGGAAAGGGATGCGGGAGAAATAGTGGATTAATATGGTATAATTAAGGTGGACTAGGATCAGATAATGTACAAGCGATAAAGGTAACCCTCGACTTTGCCGGCCTGTGTGGTAGCGTATGGAAAGTATGTACGGTAGACGAGTGTGAAAAAGAGTCCGCGTGCGTTTTCGTACAAGGATGCAAGTGGCGTGAACGAAGAAAGAAGAGGAAAAGCAGAGGCCGGCGTGAGATGTCATTCGAAGTTGTACTCGACGGCAACACGACAAGCTTCGGGTATATCTGGGGCGTGGCCATGATCGCGCAGACTGGAGGCGGAGGGGAATGTTGCATCGCATGCGGGACAAGGGTGGCCGGCGAGCCTGGATATGCTGTGGCCATCGCGGGAGCGCGAGCGTTTTGAGGAATGCGAGATCTGGCGCGGAGGTGAGCGGACAGGGCAGGGCGGGGAAGGGGGAAAGAAGACGCACGGCGTCATCGTCCGGCTGATGATGTGAATTCATCTTGCGTTTGAGTGGCGACGTGCGCGCATCTGTGAGGGGGTATGAGCGCGGGGCGGCGGGGGAAATGGGGTGACGACAGACATACCGGATAGGGCGTAGGTGGCCTTGACGAAGCCGTCCCGCCATGCGTGGACGCGCTTCATGCGGGTGTTATACGTATCATCCGTCCACTGGATGGGCTCGTGGGTGTGGGAGGAGTCGCCCGGAGTGACAAGGGACGAGCAATAGGATGAGCAGTCTTCCTCATCATCGTCTGAGGAAGAAGGGCAAGATGAGGACGGTGCGGGAGAGGAGGATGAGGGGATGACGGGGGATATGCGAGGCGGGGGTTGAGGTGCCTCTACGAGTTGTATGATCTGAAGAGAATATGGCTGACGAACGTAGAGATGACCTGATGAGTTTGACTGCTTGAGTGGGTCGCAGTCTAGTATGTGGTGCACGATGGCGGGTGAGTGGAACATCGGGGCGGGCATCTTCAATGGGGAAGGAGAGCAGGGGAGAGCTATATAAAAGGGTCCTGTCTGAATCTGCCACGCGAGCCAACTCAAGGGCTGTCGAAAGCAACCCCCCATGAGAAACAAGCTCGCGCGAGATTTCCAACAGATCTACCCCTTTCCTTTTTTGGTCACTTCAAGATCTCAGATCTACTCGATAGTCACGTGCACTCACTATCCCCTTTTTAGGTTATTCTTCCCATGCCCTCCCTCCGCCCTTTCCCATCTCTTCAATACCGGTCTGAGATATCTGGCATCTGGCATTGCAAAAAATAAAATAAAACATTTTGATATCCCTAAATCATCACGGTCGCATCGGCGCTAGCCATGCCTCTGCCGCCTCAAACTGGTCAATCAACTCCCTCAATACCGCTCCCTCCGAGTGAAGCTGCCTCATGGCAGTCAACGCCTGTGCACACACACCGCATGTCAGCCTCAAGTACACTCACATGCCATCCTCGTCCAACTCACCACATCCCAGAACCGAAATCCTCGCTCCACTTCTTGTTTAGGCAGTTTCACACCCGGGAACGTCTCCTCGCAGATCTCGAGCGCCATCTGCTTGCACTCCTTCACCCCTTCCGCGTTTGCGTCACGCACCCGCGTTTGGTTGTTCAGGTGTGTCAGCGTGTCCAAGTATACCTTTGCTAGCACCCCAAATCCCGTGTTCACCTCCCCCTGGAACGGAAGCGATATCGTGATATCAAGCAAATCGTCCCGCGCACGCCGCGCGTCACTTCGGAGAAGCATGTTCAGCGTCGTCACCTCCAGCAGAGTCCGCAGCGCCCGCGTCAGTGACCGCACAAACGAGTTGAACACCAGCAGTTCCCGCGATAACGGAGCCGACCATGGCTGAGCCTGCGTATTCTCGTCAGCGCCACCAGACGGCCCGCTCGTATCTCACTCTCACCTTAAAGTTCAGTGGCACGATACTCAGCACCCGCATCACCAGCAACATGCTCGATTTTTCGTCCTCTGTTCGGTTGAAGCCCGTCAACATCAGCCAAGCCATCAATCGTGAGAGTCTCATACCGGTACCGAAACTGGGTCCTCCACTAAACGCACGGCCGGACCACAAATGACCATGCATTACTCCCGCTCTCACTAGTTCCAGGAATAAATACAGTGGCTCCTGGAACTTGTCATTCAAACGGGCATGTTTGATTGCCGTATACTTGGCTCTTGCCAACGGAGAATGCATGTGCGAGTTTAACAGGAACCTGCAGTTCCGATCCGTCCCTTCCATCCTCAGACACCTAACGATAATAGCTGTGTTACTCACCCTCTCAATTCAAGGAATCGCCAGATCACGTTGGCTACAACTTCGTCCTTCTTTTCCAGTTGTCCGGTCGGCAGAGTCGTCTTCCCCTTGGTCCGCATCGCCAGCTTCTCCGACGCCGTCGCACCCAGGCATAGCGCGAAATCGATCGTTGATGACTAGATAGCAATGCCAACCGTTAATGATCATCAGTACCACCATCAACCGATCAGCTACCCACGTTCTGTCGTCTCAGCTCCTCCTCCACGATCGCGTAACTAACGTTCCATCCTGCCACACGTTCCGCGAGTTGCGCAGTCTGTGCCGAGTTGTGTTGTATAGGCTTTTGTCCGTGTGGTGCCTGGTTTTCGAACCAGAAATTCCCCATCACTTTTCGGTTGGTCCAGAATGTGTGTGACACGCTACTGATCAGCGCGAGCGCTGTCGCGCGCGGCCCAGTCTGACCGTCGGTAATCACCTCCTTGACGAATCGCTTATACTCTGTCGTTTCGCCGTTGTCAAGGGGTGGTGGTTCAACAATCTGTCCGCTTGTCAACCAAACCAACGCTTGCGGACCCAGGAGACCTCGCGACAGGTAGAAATAGACTTCGTCCGGAAGTCGGTGCGTAAAGATCTCGTGTAAGTCGGATGGAATGTCCGCCGCAGTCGGGTGATGCGGATGGTGATTTGGATGTCCATGCGCAGGAGGTGTGTTGATGGCCAGAGGAAGAGGCACGACACTCCCCTCCGACGAGAATATCAGAGAATATTTGATCATCGATCGCGTGCGAGCATACTGATCTGCGTATTGCGTCGTCTTGACACCATGGTGCTCCGCGAATGCGGTCACGGCAGCGTGTCCGGACTTGTAATACTTGACCATGTCAACCGTGGCCTTGAGCGCTTGGTCGTGCATGTTGGGAGGGAACGTTGGCGAGTGGTCGAACCCGACCAAGATTCCAATGTCAAGGAACTGGTCTTCGGTGACTCCGAGGTCGCTCAGGATGGCGCGCTTGGAGATGTATGTGAACGAGGGCGTGCTGGAAGTGAGATCGAGAGAGGTGATCAATTTGTCCACGCCAGGATATAGCAACATATCGGTCGGACCGTAGACGGCGTGGATGTACGACTTGGTGTGCCGAAGGAGATAGATCAACTACCGACGAGTGAGTGAGCGTACGCACGTCGAGGACGGACGAACGCACCTGTGCCCAGGCGACGTACGGCGCGACGAGGAACTCGACATTTCGGTGCCTAAAGATGCGGAGGACCATACGCCATAGATCCCACTGCGCAAGCCCGCTGCGGCTCTCGAAGAGCTTGATAGCGGCCTCCTCCTGGCCGGCCTCGTACTTGGTCCACGCCTCCCTCCGGTCTCTGCACGCCTCGTTGTTCTCGGCGTGGTGTTGGTATTGTTTCCACCGTTTTGCGGGGAGGAGCCCTGGAAAGACAAAGACGGGCTTGATGTGCAGTTTTTCGAGTGCGCGGAGGTCGGCCTCGATGCGCTGGGTTAGGGCAAGCGGGAGACCGCCCGTGGCGGCGAGGAGGGGTTCGCGCGAGGGCGGCTTGTCGGTGAGCTGTTGAAGATAAAACGAGGCATCGATCCCAAGACGTGATTCCGACAAAACGCTGAGCGAAAACGTTTGCAGATGCTTCCGCTCGGAGAGATAGTCTGGGGATTAAAAAAAACGCGCGGTTGCCGTCAGTCGTTCGTCTACCAAGAATACATTAATAAACCAATGGCATTTCTGAGCTCACTTTCGAGATGTTTGATGGGCATTTTTGACAAGCTCGATCCCGAAACGCGGAACAAGAGACTTGGACGACGTTCAACACGACGTCGAGGGACTACTGCCTTTGCCAGTTGGATTATTACATAATCATGAGGATATATTATATTTTCCCATCTACTCGATGATCTGCGCTGCTCTCACTGTGAGCTTGCAACGAGGCCAAAAACATGTGTTCACCGCTCATCAAGGGTCCTACTCCCGCTGCGGTCCAACGTTGTACATAACGGAACGACTTTGTTGTTCGTGTCTCGGCTTCTAGCTTCAATGAAACCCTTTGGCGGGAATATGGAAATTACGACCAGCGTGGTTAGGCTGGCCATCCTGTATAGGGTTCCCCGATAACAGGAAGCTACAGCCTTTGGTCGTTTGCGTCCTGGATTACCGACGTGGGTCCAACCAGACCGACAGCAAATTGAGGAGGGGAGACCGTTCTCACACATTTCGTTCGAGTTGTCTTTTCGGGAGCGTCGGGGCAGTTTCATGCGCTGCTCTGCCGCTCCAGGTTGGGTAACTGACTCATCACGCACACCCACATCGTGTTGGCGGACAGCCTCCGTATCAAACGTGCTAGATCCCCCCCAAAGTCGCGTCGCGCGCTTCGGCTTGGTACGCCACCCGTGAACGTTGGAGCTGTCGCTCTGCCAGATTCGAGGCGATAAATGGCCCAATCGACGTGTCCCAGGTGTCACTGCTCTCGTCACTTGATTCATCTCAACAGTGCGTCGCGGGCTTGAAAGCATTCACACCCACCCCTTATGAGAGCCCGCTCTCCCACTCCTTTAGAGTTTGGACCAGCCACATCGGATCCATGGGAAAGAAACGCACAAACAATCACCGTCTGGGGGCCAATGGAGTGTCCGTTGACATGCGCGCGTCCTCGCCGTTCATCTAACCAAATCCGATAAGCTTCGTGGATATCTGGGCTCAAGATGCGGAGTTGGCATCTCTGCAACGACCCCTCGCCTCTCCAGTTGTTTCCCTCGTTCCGGTTTCAAAGTTAATTTGATCTGATCACTAGTCCCCATCCGTCTACCGTCCTCCCTCCGACCGTCGGTTCGGAAGGCGACGATTAAGCCCTAGTGTGAGCGGTTAATGACTGTAAAAGTCTCCACGTTTCCTCTTGGCCACTGATTCCAGTTCCAGCTAGGCCTACAAACCTAAGGGCCTGGGATAATGGGACTCGGAACAGTGCCTGGAGCGAAATCACATGCACACTGGAGGCGCACGAATGCGCGTTGGTCGGAGGAATGTGCCAAGACTTGCCCAGTTCGTCTGTTTCATGGCGTTTCGCTGGGTGAGATTCGTCAACCGAAAGAAGAGCAAGTTTGGTCGTTCGAATGAGGCGAAGGGGAACCCATGAGCCGTCTCGAACGTGTCGCTCGATCACAGGGCCAACTGACATCCAAAAGGAAGCCTTCCGTTTTTTACCAAACGGTCCCAAAAATCTTAACCATCCTCGGCACCCACGCATCGCAAAGTGCTCACATGTCTAGCTGATGGTCTGGTTGTTTTGCGCTCGGAGCTTGGTAGGTCTGGGGGCGCACTGTGAGAATGGATCCGGGGTTGTAACCTACGACCTGATCGGGGTCGAAATGGACACGGTTTTCACTCCATGTTTTCTAGATAATATGGATATCAGACGTGGGTTTGTCCTTGTGTGAACGCACTGCAGTCGTAGCATCGCTGTGTCTGATCACCAACCACCGCCACAGGTAACGATCATTAATCATTTCTGAGGCCCCAATCGACCTCAGTTGCTCCTGTCAACGCTTTCGAAGCTCTGGAGGAACACGTCGCATCGCAGATATGATCAGATCAAGGCTTGGATAGGATGTTGACGGGCGTCGTCGTCATATCCCTGCGAAATTTGGCAAGACTTCCTCCACGAACGTGACTACTGCCATGATGGGTCTCTGAACCGAGTTACAATACGACGGCGACGGGAGGAAGCCTGAATGACGGAACAAAAAAGGGGGTATAATAGGGACGAAAAGGCGTCATGATGGATTTGTCTGCCCATAAGCGAACAACGTTGCGTTGATTACCGCAATAAAGCAAGAGAAGGACGGTTTCACGCGGACGGGACTCCGTCATCTGGATCCGATCGGTCGCAGAGTCGTCCGAACCATCTAGTACGTGTCACTGAGCGACTATTTGCCGACTTCATCCAACAGTTTTCGTCACATCAGCCCAAGTTGGCCTTCGTGTACACAATCCCGTTCCACGAACATAACATGGACTCACGTTGCGCTCACGCAGGGATAGTCCTTGCCAGTAGTAATCGGTTCCGACAACGTCCACCTCACCGTCTTCCGTCACCTGTAACGCTCGTCACCATCACTGTCATCGCCAATGGCTCTAGGCAGCCTACATGCGCGAAGGTTGCTCGCGTCCGAGTTGGCCGACCCTACCGATTGGCAGCGGGGTACAACACGACGACGCAACCCGCAGCAACATCAAAACCGATTATATCGATTCTTTTTTTTTTTTCTACCTGGAAAACTGATGAATTCGCGTTAAGCGATGAAACACACGACCAGCAACTTTTGCCGTCCACTCTCGTTTCGATATGTACTACTGATGGTCTCACTGCTGATTCGGCTTCATTAATTACCGGCGGCCGGAGGGGGGTTGCTTCGGCAAGTATTAGCGAGCCAGCGAGACAGGTAGGTGCCTGTCTCCGTTGAACGGACGAGAAGGAGTCGCACACGTATGCTTAACCGAAACAAAGCGGAAGGTCGACTCAAAAGGGTGCTACTCCTCCGAGTCCCACTGTGCCACGCACGAGATCGAAAACACAAGAACTCCCCCCCTTTCTTGCAATTTCCGTACGGATCTCAAGAGAACCCCCTGGCGTGTTCTAGATTTCAGGATCGCCACAACTCCGACAACGACGTCACGGTGACTGTTCTGCTCGTGAAAATAATGACACACTACTGCTGGACTCAATGTCCTTGATATTAGGTCCAGGGTCAGCCTCCTGGGGATCGGTCTAGACGGACCCATCAGGTCCAGACGATGTTCCGCGTACGACGGGTCCGCAATGTCGTGATCGAGTTTTTGCAAGGATCGCGAGAGCCACACCGACAATAACCTTTTGTCAGTCAATCTGCCGTTCCTGGTTTCGACAGAGATGTTGATTACACCTGTCAGTTCTGGTAACTCCGCTTTCAACCAACGTCGACTGTCGTCACAATGTCACGATCGCCCGCATCATCACATCCAGGACTCGCTTGTGCAAGGGTGGCGACGAACACAACGGGCGCCGAACGGACCGCCGGAAACCGTCTCCCGCAGGTGCGCTTCAACAAGGGCCGCATAAACGGGTAATCATGAC
Source organism: Leccinellum luteum (assembly GCA_038091855.1). NCBI lineage: Eukaryota > Fungi > Basidiomycota > Agaricomycetes > Boletales > Boletaceae > Leccinellum > Leccinellum luteum. The sequence continues at coordinate 27,924 of JBBPPG010000201.1, read as the reverse complement.
AAGGGAACGCGGGGAGGAAGTCAGGGACCCTTGTCGGGCTTTACCACGATGCGGCCAATTGAATGCTATGCGTGCGCAATACCGCGATCGACTATATCTGACAAGTTTGTCAACGACTTCGATTCTCGTAAACCAACTTTTGCCGAACGACGGCGATGAAAACTCGAATCCCGTCTATGAGAAACGCGAACGGTGACTCTCACGACTCAAACGCATGCACACAACTTTGGCTGGCAGGGTTGACCTCGCTGGCACTGGCTAGACCAGCCTAGATGGCGCTCCGTGTACAACGAGCGTTCAAATCGGAAACGACTTGTCACCGATCTACGCATAGGGGGGCGGGTCATTCATGAAGCTGAGGTCTAGAAAGCTTCGCTTTCATTTTCTTGTTTGCGCCCTCGGCAGACTCACGTAGTACGTCGCTGGCACGGTCCCATCTTTGGGTCTGGCTCTTTATCGTTCGTCCGACTCACTGCCGCTGCATCGATGTTCAGGAATCAGTTGGAACCCAGCAGACGAACAAGCGGAGAGCATGATCTTGCCCCCTTTCCAACGAAAGGAGGACACGCGCGCTAACCAAGTACCAGTGCTTGTCCCGAAATTTCGTCCTGCATTACTCCTTGTTGCACTGCAGACACACTCATCCCCATTCGAAGTTAATTATCGGGAGATCTACCCCGTCATCGCCTCTGGGGTGACGAGGTCGGCAGTGCTCCTATTACGCCTGTCAAACCCTCTTGCCGATAAGTTTGGGTTGGCGCTTGAATTCGTAAACCCTTCCGCTCTGCAGCGCCGAACTCGTGAGCCCCTTTCGTTTCTCGGCTTATTATTCTCCATGTACATAATCAACCAAACATCATCGAAGTCATTAGCATATTTCGCAGTCTCGTAGGCCGGCGATTGCTACTAGAGGCCGAAACAAGCCGGGCGTATCCATGTGTATATCTGGTGAAAACTGGAGCGTTTATACACGAGGAAGGGTTCGGCGACGTCAGGGCGATGGGTAAACTGGGTAGTCTGTCCCAAACGATCGCAAGGCGATGCATGCAAACGGAGTGCCTTTCCAGACCCTATGATTAGGAAATTGCGTGTCCGAGGGAAAGATTATCGATGGGTGGCGACGCGGGGGGGGGGCGATTGGGTGGGGCATATCAACGATCGCGGACCCGTAGTAAAGCTGAACATCGTTCGGCATGACGCAACCAAAGCACACACGTGTGCTCGTCGCCCTTCCGTCTCTTCTTACACGGTGTGGTAGGGTTCCAGGCGAAGCATCCTGCTGAACCCCTTGGAGTACAAGAACCATCGTGCAGGGTGACAAAAAGTTCCTGAGAAGCATGGACCTTCAGAGGAGTTTCTCTGGTGCAGGGAAGGAGCATCTCTGATAGGCCAATGACACGGAAAACGGACTTTTTTTCTGAGCGGACATTGTGCCCTAGCATTCGTCAGAGAATGGTGATTGTGAATCGTGGTCTTGGAGATAATGTGTGGCTTCCAAAGCAACCCGTGGACCGAACTAGAGGTAAATAAGGTGAGTTATTGAATGAACGAAATCACAGAGCATCACTGCCGATGGGTCTATGAGGATGAACATTGTACGGGAGTGGTGACATTTCCTTCCCTGGAAATACCGCGTACAATGGATGTTACGAACGAAAGCCCTAAGTCGGCGCCGCATCTGACTTACTTGACATATGCTATGGGCATCGATCGCACATGATCGTGTTCTTCTCCACACCCTTGGTACACATTGTAGGCCCCATCATTCGTTGAGTAGAATGATGTTATGGGTGGAACGACTACTACGTTTTCGATCTCCAGGTGGTGGTGGTGCATCATGACGTGAGTCCAAAGAGTGTTGTGGAAGAAATCACTGCTCCTCTCCAGGAAATCTGGTGATAACGGCTTCCTTGATGTGTGATCCGATGCGACTAAACCCCTCGGTATCGTCTGACCTTTCGAGCTCGGCACTCACGTGGTACAAAGGAGAGATGAGCATGGAGTATTCAGTCGCTCTCCTTGATCCGCCAGATGTTCGCACCGCAGTTCATGATCTGCCTCTGTTGATGTAGTATCTCTGCGTCTCGGAAGCTGGAGATGATGATCCTTGTAGAAGCGTTATCGTGGAAAATTCTGGAACAAGTACTTCAGAGAAGCCTTTCAGCTGGGAGATATAGAAGTGGAAGAACGCACCCCATCGTGGCATTCCTAATATCTCCGCCAGGCGGTTAGTTAATCCCGAATACTTGATTCGGGGTTGTTCAGAAGTTCGGCGACGGTACATCCTTGGGGCCAAATGTCTAATTTCGGAGAAGCGCTATATGACCTCGAGAGCCATCCCAGCAGAAGCGGGAGCCACATTGTCAAGAGAGAGGTGGAAATGTGTGACAAGGTGTCCGTAGGGACAAAGTAAACCATCCAAAAACCAGTGGCGAGCAGTGGTGCTGTCATGTTCTAACAACAACAACACTACTTGCCGCCAGGGGTTCGGGAAGCTTCTACGAGGTCTTGAGTAATAGTTGGAGCGGCCTATTCTCTGCACATCTTGATCTGGAAGTCGGCAGTCAGTGGCGTCGATTAACTGCGAGAAATACCAACGAGCTGTGCACGCGGTGGAGAGGCTGAGATTGAGCGGAAAACCTTCTCCGTTCGCCCGCGACGAACAGACTGCGGAAGGCACGCTTGGAAGGCATCTATTAAGTGGTCAGGGTACCTCCATTTTCTCAAGTCGAACCGGGTTCCTGGTCTTATCGACGCGGGGAGTCGCCACTATCTCCGAACGCCGCAACATCAGTAACAACACGGGAGCTGACAGCGAATTGATCCATCGAAGGGGCCCTGTGCGTGAGCATAAGTAATGTGGCTCATCTGATGTATGTAATACCCATCGCCGAGCCACCGCGGAGGTCCGGACGATCGACACAGAACCTAGGATACAGCGCCTGATAGAAGTGAGTATACGTGATAGCAGTCCGAGGATCGCATCCTTGTTTTTGTGGGTGGCTACAAGATGGCTACAAGATGGTCTAGCACAAATGCATCAATAAGGTTTCCTAGGACTTCACTCCCCCATGTTCATTCCTATTCATACAGAAGAAAGCCTCTTACGTTGTTCACGATTTTGGCATTGCCATCCATGGGTCACTGCAATTATGGCAGCATGAGCACCACAAGAAATACTGATTGATGATTTCTGAGGGAGGCCGCATCTGTTATAATTTTCAGAATGCAAATTACCTGGAATGTTGCGGTACATACTTCACATTGTTTCAGCTCGTGTGTCATTGCCTCTTTCGAGCTCCTAGCATGTACTTGAGGATCGAGTAGGGGCGAAAGCATACGGAAAAGTAATCAAAACTGCCTGCAGAACATACAGTGAATACAAATAAGGTCAACTTTTGCCGCTGTCTGCCAGTCGTGCAGCAAACTATGAGCACGTCTTATGGGGATCAAGTGAGCAGGTAGTCACAGATGAACTACGGTGATTCTTCAAAGGTTCGAGCCAATCGGGCCCACATTTCCACGTATGGAACTCAAGTCGTTGCCTATGATGGAGTAAGAGTTCGAAGGTTCGAGCCCTTTTGAGGTAGACAAAATATGGCCTGTCATGGGACAGGGCAGCATTGTACACAGTGATCTAGTAACTAACCATGCAGTCAGTCATCACTACCATTTCGGAAGAAGGAACGAGCACACACTGGACCCATCCAATCCTTCGACATGAGTCCCGGGGACGGAACTATGCCATGAGGTGGAATATCACGACATGTGTTTAAATTGTCTTCATTAATCGACAAGCCCCGTAGGTGTGTTGTCATATTCTGAAACGGGAAAACGTTGAGCTCACATATTCATCGATAGCGCTGGCATACCGACGCCCTAACGATCTGGAGGCTATAGAAGAGGGAACTCTGACCTCCGCAGAGGATAGCACTGTCATTAAAGAGTCATGCGAACGCAGCTTGCTCGGAAGGAAGCGATTCGAGGAGTGGCCAGGAAGCGCAGCGCATCGAACGCAAAAAAAAAACAGTCGTGTGATGGCGATGTGCCGCCAGCCGGCACCAGCTTGAAAAGACGCCCTCTCAGCTTCACGCTTGAAAGTCAAGTTGACGAGCTAGCCATTTTGCGCCCAGAATTGATATGATTTTTGAGTACTAGTAGTACATGGTGGTGACAGGATGATAATCGGGATCTGAAAATGCGTCATTCAAAATAAACCTTGGGCTACTGCTACTAGTACACAGCAAGCTCCTACGAGTACGAGGCGTAGTCGACGAGGCAAGATCGGCTTCTAGATGGTCCAGTGTTAGTCCGCAGAAAGCCCGCACATCCAGACTCTGCCAGTTACCAACTCGGCTCAGCCTCATCTCACCTCTCAATCACCCATGTCCTCCCCAACCCGCGGTGCATTCATCGTCATCGAAGGCCTGGACAGGTCTGGAAAAAGCACCCAAGCTGCGCGTCTCCTCGACCGCATCGCTATGGACGCGACGGCACGCCCGGAAGGATCCCCTCCCAAAGCCGTGCTCCTCAAATTCCCTGGTTAGAATTTCCGCCCCCGTTCGCTCGTCTTTCCTGTCACTCTTCCTCGACCAACAGTTCTGACCCTCTCTCTTGTTCCACCTTAATCCCTCTTCGTCTCTTTCTCCCGTCTCGCGTCGCACCCTTATCGCGATTATGATCGCGCAATCGCCATGATGGACGATCACCGTCCCACGCGTGCGCTACCCATCCCATCAGACCGAACCACCCCGATCGGAAAGATGATCGACGCCTATCTGCGCTCAGAATCCCACCTCGACGACCATGCGATTCATCTCCTCTTCTCCGCCAACAGATGGGAACTCGCGTTCGTCTCTCCTAAAGTGTTTCGTTCGTTTACGTGCTCGTCTGATTGCTCTTGATCGACACGCAGCACAACGATATTGGCACACCTCGCGTCAGGAACGACCGTCATCGCAGACCGCTACACTTTCTCGGGCATCGCGTTCTCGGCTCAAAAAGGATCCCACCTCACGTACGAGTGGTGCAAAGCCCCAGAGATCGGTCTGCCTGCACCCGATCTGACTGTGTTCCTCGACGTCCAACCAGAGGTCGCCATGCAACGAGGCGGGTACGGCGAGGAGAGGTACGAGAGGCAAGAGGTACAGACAAGGGTTCGACGAGTGTTCGAAAAGATTGGGAAGGAAATGGGTCCGGATCGGTGGGCCGTCATAAACGCGGGACAGGATCGAGACAAAGTCGCAAGGGACATTTGGGACTGCGTCGCAGTACCGTTGGTCAACACGGACAAACCAGTGGCGAGGTTCTGGAAAAATCAAGAGGAAACAACCTAAAGTTAATCTTGGAGCTGTTTGTAATACATTTACTAACATATTGCGAGACATGGTAACGAGTGGCGACGTCAAGGGAAATCAAGAAAAGGCGACGAGGAAAAAAATATAAGGAGTGAGAAATGCTGATATGCTGCACATATGTGACAGGAGAAGTATGTTCAAGCCCACCATCAAAAAATAAAATACTTTGAAAGTGCACGCACACCTGAACAACCCATATCCTATCATCCACCACACCAATGTAAAAGATAATCATGCTTCGACCGGCGCAATTCCTCAGGCCTCAGCTCGCAGAAAGTCTCGATACAATTACCGCCAGCGCGATCAGCACACCCCACCGCCACTTCTCCCAGATTATTTGACGCCATGATGTTGACCAGCCTTGTGGAACAACTGGTTTGTTTGCAGATGTCAAGGCGTTGGAAGTATCAATGCCCAATGGTGCAACTGCTACCATTGGCGTCTGGCCCGTCCCGACATTCCGTCTGAGATGGACCTGCTGCGGAAGTGTTGCTGAGGTAGATGATGGCATGGGTGAGGGATACGGACTGGCGGCACTGGTCGAGTCCGAGTCAGCCTTCCCACGCTCCCGTTCGCCCATGTTTGGCAAGTCCCTGAGGGTGGGAGTGCAAAACTGGGATACAGGAAATGATCAACAGACCGGACATAGCCAAAAGGTAAGGAACACGAAAATCACAGCAAGACCAAGTGATGAGACGTCTATCAACCTCCTGACAACAAATTAGATGGCGGGTAACGTACATCGGGGAAGGCTTCTCTGAAGCGAGGTTGTATCAGATTGAAAGTATGGCTCTTTGCAGCTAGATTTCTCTTGTAATTGTCTGAGGAGGTGAGAGACCCCGTGGTCATTTCATCGGACAACATAAACGACAGGAGGCCAGTGAGTCTAGAAACACCAAATCAGTAATAGTCCACAAAACAGATACTTCGGCGATAGGTTAAGTAACCGAGACAACGATCATCAAAGATGCCGGAGCTGGGTCAGAAAATCGAAAGGAGTAAACTTACATTGTCGCCACACTCCAAGCTGGGTTCCACTGCAAATCGGAAGGCCCATGAGGGTAGATTATAAAGAATATGAGAACTTGACGTACAGTCCCTGGGTGAAAATCCGACATCGAAAAACATATCTTCTTATCCGGTTGAAACCGACCAGAGGGTGTGAACATCTGGGGGTAATACGGTTCAAAGGCGGCCGTATATGAAGCGAGAGGTGGTGTACCTTGATACCTGGGGGTTTGAAGGGGTATTCGCAAGGGAAGAGGAGGACACCGTGATACTCTCCGCCGGCGAAGGGTGAATCGGGTGGGCCTCTCTGTGAATTAGGTGATTGGCATCGATTGAGGAGAGAGGTGAAAATCGCGCACGATAAGGTAATTCCCTAGTGAAAGAGGATCAGATGCGAAATTTCAAGCGAGGGCGAGGTACAGACAGGTCAGGATGTTCTTTTCATCGGGAACTGCCCACACAAATGGTGGTGGTTCTCTCTGCATGCTGATATACTCTTTGTTGAGCTAGATAGGGACGTTTAGGTAGAAAACGATGGTGATTCAAGTGCTACGTACCCTCTTCTGAGCAGCTTTGCTGGCCATGGTCGTTTGAACTGCGAGTTGTGGCGGAAGTGGAAGTGGATAAAGAGCAAAAGCGCCTGTGCGGCCTGTTCTACAAGTTCGGCCCCCCACAAACACATGTAAACAATGCGATAGACCACGTGTAACCAAATTCAGGTTAGGTTAGGGTGATGAACCAACACGTTCGTTGTCATGGTGCACGCGGTCTTGGCCAGATGGTCCTACCTTCCGCTGTCTAAACACCAGGAGTAGTTTCACCTGTTCCGCAGCTACGCACAGCCTCACCCTACAAACACGTCGCTCCCCTTCAGTGCTTTTTCACGCCCAAGCACAATCAGGTTCCGGCGTGGTCGGGCCAAGTCACAAATTCTGACTGACTTTGACATCATTTGTTTGACCGGCATTCATAGGATAGGGGCCACAATAAATTCCGGGGGTCTAGGACAATAATAATCCTAGCCGGAGGAGCATGAGATGCCATGATCCTACTTTCATTTCGGGATTCTAAACTACCCTCGACCGGCTTTCCCACAGACGAAAGAAATCTTTGCCCCACTGCCTAGTCCGACGGATGCAACCACAAATGAATTCATCGCCCAAGTCTAGACATTCCCTTCACCTTCCTCGTGCTTCCCCTCCATTGCAACCACGCGATTCGGAATGAAAGTGGTGGGAGACACGCATCCGACACGTGACCGATGATAAACCGCCATCAGGCCCATCAGATGGGCGGTCTTCCGAGGGCGACTTCCGTCCGCGCGTTCATCGTCTTCTGAGAACCGCCTTCTGGGAGGCTTGATAGCCCATCGGTGCCAGCGTCAGGCGCTCGGGTAAGACGGGGGACGAAGCACGTTTTTTGTACATCCCTTGGCCAGTGCTTCCGTGTGGAACACATCAGACAACCATGGCGCCGGAGCCGGGTAGAAACAACCGCTCCCTATGATACAGACAGGGGCTATGATATTCAATTATTTTAGTTAAATTGTCCTTTCACCATATTCGAGCTAGTGTGTGATGGCTACTAGGCTCCTCCGAGTCACTCCACCGAAACGACAGAACTTCGTTACATCACGGCAAGTTCCAGAATCGATCAAGCCCTCGGACGTTGTCGTCAAATGAGCACGATGCCGTGCACCATAGCATGTACGGTCAACCACCCTGCAAACGCACCTGAGAGCTTCGAGCAGCATCAGTCATCCACTGCCACACAGGGGAGGAGCAGACGAGGACCACGTGCCCAAGTCTACCTTTCAGCCTGAGCCTGAGGTCGTTACAAAACCCAACGCACCGTCATCTCCAAGTCCACCTTATCGTTTGATACTCACCACAGCCTGAGTCCATGTCCAAACTTCAAAGTATGTCCTACCAAACGTTGCTCGAGCAGAGCACCCTGTCAGGTACGTCCCATTCATCAACATGCGCCGCATCGATCACGAGTCCCCCATTATTTTGAGACGCAACATCCTACAACCGCGAGTGGTCACTCTTCGCCCACATTATATTATGGACTGATGGCATCAACTCGTCGGGTTCTCGCTCAGCTCGGTCAGTTTCAGCTCGGTCAGTTTCACTCAAACGATATGACACTCTCGTCCTGCACCTTCGATATCAGGTTCTGATGATCTCACCCTCTTCCTGTGGTCGCTTTTCTTGTCCGCGTCCGGACCTGGAGGCGGTAAATCGAAGCCGGCCGCAAATCGATTGACCGGCCATCAAAGTCAGTTGTCACATGTTGCTTTTCAGCATTTTAGCATTACACTAGTTCAACTTCGGACGGCCAACCATGGATGATTTCATCGCCGGGCCTGGGTGTACGCACGTCCTTTCGTGCGCTCCGCTTCGTCGCAAGCAACCTCACGTTTGTCACTCGAGTGATTCATGGGACCAGAGCACGACAACGGACAAAAGGATGAGGAGTTTGGTTCTGTTTGATGGTGAACGATGGTGAGAGGATGTTGCGAGTGGCATAGGCCATGCTGAGCGAGGGCGGGAGCGTATGCTTTGAAGAGGTGGGGTGGATGAGATTGTGTGCTATGCAATCCCAGGACTGCCAATTGTGCTCATGACAATCGAACAAAAGAAACATAGTTCGACTGGACTTCTCGGCATAAGTATGTAGCGTTGACTACCAGACCATTCGCGAACAATCCACCCGTCGTCGCGATGCTGTGCAGCGTTTTGTTCGCGTCGTCGTCGCTTGGTTCAAGATGGCATTGCCCCAACCACTACGTCTGGACCGCACTTACACAAGACCAACGGTTGAAGGCAACGTGAAACTACGTGCACGTGCTGTGTCATATCATGCATCATACTACCTCGCGGCCCTCGCCTGCTCCACCTGGGTCTTTCTCCGCTTTTCCCTGGGACGGGCTCAGTCCCTACCTGGCTACTTTGACTTTGATTTTGACTTTGGCGATCGCCAGTATGGCCTATTTGGGGTTCTCAACTCAGATGAAGAGGACACGTTTGGCATTCAGAGCATCCGGACGACGACATACTGGGTGATCTAGGCAAGCCCGGTGGAATGACACACCTTGCCACGCTCCATGAACTGTTACTGATACATATACACTCATGTAGAGTCTACACATTCACGTTCGCCCTCGCCAAACCCGCCCACGTCGACGCAGACCCCTTCGCCACCCCCACAGGTCACCTATTAGGTGGAAGAGATGGGCTTCCCGTTGGCATACGTGCTGCCCTCGCCAACACTATGTCAAACAATGGTTTGAATAAGCAGGCTGCTGCAAAGAGCACTTTCTCCTTCAAAGTGGCCCAGAAGGATCCCCTCAACCATCCTCTCGTCCGGAATAGAGAATGAGAAACCAACCGACCTCCCCCGACGCGAAGCGACACCCGCACCCGATCTCCCAGTTCCTCTTCAACCTCGGCGCAGTCACAATCGCAAATCCATATTACTGCACAGAAATTACTGTCTCAAGCGAGCAAAACCAGTGGTGGGATGTTCAGCAAGCAGACGCGCTCTGGAAAGAAGGAAAAGGGAGGGCCGTCAGGATATATAAGGAGAGGAGAGGCCCGCTGTTGCCAATGCTGTGAGCGATACTCCTGCTTCGGATAGCAGACCACGGTGGATGCGAGACCGAGACTATGCCAGCGAGGAGGAGAGACGACCAGAAGACACTGTCCTACCCGAGAAACAGCGTTCAAGGACAATGAATGTGAGGGAGAGCAAGGAGAAGGAGAAGAGAGAAATACCAATACCCTCACGTGCATCGTCCCCCCCCAAACACAGCTTCAATCAACGTCGCCGCCTGATCTCTTCTGTGCTGACTCTCCCACCACCTATCAATCCTCCAATCGTCGGCATGGAAAGCTCAAATCACAGACTCTCACCCTGCCCCGTTTGCACACAACCGTGTCAGCGTCAATTGACCCAGCACCTCGGCCTCCACCCTTGCCTCAACACAAATCCGCGAGCTCAGTCATACTATTAGCATTCGTTTCACCGACGTCACACAAATCATGACTCTCCCGTTGCGCTTCATATGCACATGCTGTTATCCTTCCCGCCGCGAATAGAGAGGTGCCCAGGGGAGTGCAAAACTCTACCTGCAAAGGTGGGTTGAAATGAGATAGTACGATAGCCGGAAGGTACCTAATTCTGGGGTTGATCTTCAAACCAAGATTCCAACCATGGAGAGGAGTAGTTCATCTCGGGAGTGCACGAATGTCACCAGCACTGCCTCGTTAACATAAGCGATTGGGTAGGCGACTTGATACAACTTGAACCTGTGTATTTACCTTTTTTTTCATTGCCTGCTGCCCATACAGACATCCTCGCTGTCTCTCACAGATTAACCTTTGGTGAGAAAAGATGACATCGGAAGGTTATCCTTATTTTCTGCTGGGTGCGAGAAGAGCACTGAAATGACATTTGTGTCAGCCAAAGGACAGTTGTCTCGTTGCACCAAGCACGAAAAAGCTCAGGGCAGGACGGACTCCATTGGCTACTGTTTCAGCCGGTGCGATACTTGCACGAGCAGAGTTGACTTTCGCCAAGTTTCAACAAGAGGACGGGACGGACCACGTTAGCGAGGCAGTCGACCTTGATCGCCAAGCACTGGATCGTCACCATCCGGCCGCCACACGCTAATTCTACTTGCTCAACATAAGCGTTACAGACATCTGGGGCGATAGGGGACGTCGGGGAAGCCACTGTTTGTTCCAGAGAAGCACTAGAACTTTGCTCAGAACGGTACCCGATTCGTTCAACATCTTCGTATAACATGGCACTCGGTTTCTCCAGTCTTTACAAGCGGCTTCGAACAATGATAGACCTCATCCTCGGAATGTCGTTGAACATTGTCGCAAGCTATCTCTTCCATCGTTACGATCGGCTTGGAGATATGACATACCTCAATGAGGCCATCATCCTCGGGAGACAAGCCCTCGACCTTCACCCGTCAAGGCACCCACTTCGTTCAGGGTCGTCGGACAATCTTGCAAACTATCTCTCCAGTCGTTACGACTGACTTGGATATATGACGGACCTCAACGAGGCCATTATCCTCGGGAGACAGGCTCTCGACCTTCGCCCATCAGGGCATTCGGATCGTCCAGCGTCGTTGATCAATGTGGCACACTGTCTCTCCAGTCGTTACAAGTTTCTTGGAGAAATGATGGACCTCAACGATGCCATCATCCTCGGGAGAGATGCTCTCGACCTTTGCCCTGACGGACACCCGCTTTGTTCAGGGTTGTCGAATAACCTTGCAATCTATCTCAATAGTCGTTATGAGTTGCTTGGAGATATGACGGACCTCGATGAGGCCATCATCCTCGGGAGACAAGCTCTCGACCTTCACCCGTCAGGGCACCCGCTTCGTTCGCGGTCGTTGAATAATCTTGCAAACTATCTCTCCAATCGTTACGAGCGGCTTGGAGATATGACGGATCTCAATGAGGCCATCATCCTCAGGAGACAAGGTATCAAACTTCAACCATCAGGACACCCGGATCGCTCAGCATCGTTCAACAATGTCGCAATCTATCTCTCTAAACGTTACAACCAGCTTGGAGATATAGCAGATCTCAACGAGGCCATCATCCTTGGCAGACAAGCTGACCTCCGCCCGTCAAGACACCCGCTTCGTTCAGGGTCGTTGAACAATGTCTCACCAGTCGTTACAAGTTACTTGCAGATATGACGGACCTCAATCAGGCCATCCTCCTTGCCAGACAAGTCCTCCTTCTCCCGTTAAGGGATGAAGTTCGATCTGCGTTGTTGAATAATGTGGCAAGCTATCTCTCCCATCGTTACGAGCGGCTTGGAGATATGACGGACCTCAATGGTCTTCGGGAGACAAGTTCTCGACCTTCACCTTTCAGGACACCCGGATCGCTCAATGTCGTTGAACAATCTTGCAACCTATCTCTCCCATCGTTATGAGCATCTTCGAGATATAACGGACCTCAATGAGGCCATCGTCCTCGGGAGACAAGCCCTCGACCTTCTCCCATCAGGGCATCCGGATCGTTCAGAATTATTGGACAATGTCGCAACCTATCTCCTCAATCGTTATAACCGACTTGGAGACATGACAGACCTCAACGACGCCATGATCCTCGGGAGACAAGCCCTCGACCTTCGCCCGTCTGGACACCCGCTTCGTCGAGGGTTACTACACAATGTCGCGGCCTGTCTCGCCAATCGTTACGAGCGGCTTAGAGATTTGGCGGACCACAATGGCGCCATCATCCTCGGGAGACAAACCCTGGACCTTCACCCGTCAAGTCACCCGGATCAATCAGTGTTATTGAACAATATCGCACTCTGTTTCGTCCATCGTTGCGCTCGGTTGGGGGCAATAAGAGACCTCGACGAGGGCATCATCCTCGCCAGACAAGCCCTCAACCTTTGCCCATCTGGTCATCCCCGCTGATCATCGTCATTACGCCAACTTGCAGCTTTTCTCCGTATTCGGTTCGCCCGTCGAGGGAGTTGAAGGACAGAGAGGATCTTTTCAGTGTTTATACTGAGCTAGCAAATCTTCCATAAATGGTCTCATCCATTGATCTCACTGCCGCCAAGAACTGGATCAGTGTAGCTGAGGATTTTAGCCATTCCACGACATCTCTCGCATATGAAACATATCTTCGACTCCTGGTTCAGCATCTGGCAACTCTGGCAACTCTGCCCCATCATCTACAGATTTTCAAGGATCTCGCTTCATCCCTAGCAATCGATGCATTTTCCACTTGTCTGCAATCAGCATATGAAAAAAGCGGTCGAGCTGCTGGAACAAGGTCACGGTGTATTCTGGACTCAGATTGCTCGTCTTCGTTCCCCTCTTGAAGATGTCATTGCGTCTGGCCATGAAGGAGAGGCCCTTGCAAACGAGTTTACTCGACTGTCATAAAAAATACTCAACACAATTCATTCACAGGGTCTAGATCAGCACGACAAGCTGTGCACTCTTAATGTTGATCTGCAATCCACAACATCTAGAATTCGCGAACTACCCGGTCTTGCTCGATTCCTTATCCCTTATCCCTTCTCCGAACTCCAGCACGCGGCTAGTGGCGGACCTGTGGTCGCCGTGAATGCTAGCCGGTATACGTGCGATGCACTTGTTGTCTTGAGATCCGGTTCACATCCCATTGCATATCACGAGATCCCGTGTTCAGGACTTGTCATCGGAGCTCCAGTCCTTCACTTTGGATGCACAATCAATGGATGTTGAGAAAGATCTCGCTTGCTCCCTGAGGATCCTTTGGAATGAGGTGGTTTCTCCGATCGCCAATTTCCTCCAAATGACAGTTCCACCTGGCTCACGTATCTAGTGGTGTCCCATTGCCGAGTTCTGACTTCTGCCATTGCACACAACTAGTCCGTATTAGAAGGGCCAAAGGAGTTTTTCCCGATTTTACATCTCGGCTTATACGCCCACTCCCCTCATCCGTGCCAGATGGAATGATTCATCAGCCCACGACTTCGATGCACAAGAAACATCTCCTTGGTGTGGGCCAGGCGAATGCTAAAGGCGAAAGCGAGCTCTACTCTGTCGGCAGTGAACTAGCCATCGTCGCTGAGCAAGTTCAGGGCCTTGCGACATTCATCCGCCTTGATGGTCCGAATCGGGTATACCTCAAGTCTCGAAGGAGCTGAGGAAGAGCGAGTGGGTTCACTTTGCCAAACAGGAAGCAACCTTTCGACTCTGCATTTGGACTCCATGACGGCTACCCCACATCATGGGATGCGAGTTGGAGAACCCGGAGTTTGCCTACCTGTCTGCTTGTCATACGACTGTTATGTTGGAAATCAGCCTCGCGTTACTAGTTAGTAGTGATTCCTCTGACACTAATATGACTCTCCCACCACCACCTATCATCATGATCATCTGACGGTTTGTTCGCACATGGTGCCACCGTGGAATGACTAGGGCAGACGTCGTTTGTGGAGTCGGAACTTGGATTTGACGTGAAGACGTCGGTTGCAGAATGTGGCGAACGGGCAAAGTGAGGTACAGGTTAGTCGTAAGGTTGTCGCATCCAACGGGGCCTACCTGAGTCGATTTGATCGAGGGACACTCGGAGGCATTCAGGCTACCTGTAGAGGCGTTGGAGAAACTGGAGAAGTCGTACAGGGCGTGGAGTAAGCTGCTTGATGCGGAGTGAGCGGGGCGAGGGTTCAAGGTGAGGCAGTGAATCGTGAAAGGCGTTAGTCGGTGGCGAAAGACGGTCTGAAACGCGGGTGTCCTGTGCCAGTTTGCCCTCCGAGAGCGAAAACCAGAACCCAACTCCGAATTTTGCCTCAAAAGACGCTGTGCATCTAGCGTGCAAAGATGCGGTGGACATGCCGCGCGCGGACTGAGCGCTGAGCCCCGGATGGAAGCCGGTTAGAGACTCGGAGGGGAACATCTTCAAGTTTGCGCTCCGCCACCAGACGAGAGCGGCCCGGGAGTCGATGCTCGCTATAAGTCCGTGTTCAAAGTACATCCTACATACCTAGTTCCGTTGAACGTTGATCTTCAATCCAAAGTTCCAACCGAACCCACTGGCATCATACATTCTGAAAGGGAACATCAATTACAGTACGGCATTGCGTTTTCGAAGCCATGCGAAGGCGACTCACAACGTGTGTAAATTCCTAGATTCTTGTTTCCAGCCTGATCACTGCCCGCCCATATGTACTACTGACTCATCCTGGCGGTTTCTCCCAGGTTAAACTTGAGTGAGATGCGAGATGAAATCAGAAGGTTATTCATGTCGTAGCCACCACCGTCTGAACCGAAATAGTCTCCCGCAAGCAGACCCTAAACTTAGGTAGGAAGACAGTCGTTCTTACTCTTCCAAATTTACTGGACCGTCTTGCCACCCGCGCGACCACTGTTGAGACCAACGCTCATATTTATACATAGACGGTCTGGTCACCAGACTAATAAGTCATGCGGTAAGGTGCCTGGATATACTTGTGGAACTTGAACTTCACATTCTTTCTTCCAGTGCCATACAGACAACCCAGCGGTTTCTACCAGGTTAACCTTTAGTGAGACAAGATGATATCAGAAGGTTCTTGTTTTCTTTCTGTCTGCGAGAAGAGTGTAATGACATTCGTGTCAGCCAAAAAGCAGTTGTCTGGTTGCACCAAGCATGAGAAAGCTCAGGACAGGATGGATTCCATTGGGGAGGTGACTGTTTCGGTCGATGAGATACTGTCACGAGCAGAGTCTGCGTTCGCGAAGTTTCAGCAAGGGGACGGGACCGACCACATTAGCGAGGCGGTTGTGCTCGATCGCCAAGCACTAGGTTATTGTCCACCTGGTCACCACAAGCGATGCAGCTCACTGACTCAGCTTGCCGCTCATCTCTGGGATCGTTACAAACATCTGGGGGCACTAGAGGACGTCGAAGAAGGCACTGCTTGTTCAAGAGAAGCACTTGAACTTTGTTCAGAACGGCACCCGCTTCGTTCAACGTCTTTGTACAATATGGCACTCTATCTTTCCGATCGTTACAAGCGGCTTGGAGATATGACGGACCTCAATGAGGCCATCATCCTTGGGAGGCAAGGCCTCGACCTCTGCCCGTCAGGGCACTCGCTTCGTTCAGTTTCATTGAACAATGTTGCATCCTATCTCTCCAATCGTTACAAACGGTTTGGAGATATGACAGACCTCAATGAGGCCATCATCCTCGGGAGACAAGCCCTCGACCTTTGTCCCTCGGGGCACTCGCTTCGTTCAGCGTCATTGAATAATGTCGCATCCTATCTCTCCGATCGTTACAACCAGCTTAAAGAAATGAAGGACCTCAATGAGGCCATCATCCTCGGGAGACAAGCTCTCGATCTTCTCCTGTCAGGCCACCCGGATCGATCTGCGTCGTTGAATAATGTTGCACTCTATCTCTCCTATCGTTACAAGCGGCTTGGAGATATGACGGACCTCACCGAGGCCATTATCCTTGGGAGACAAGCCCTCGACCTTCTCCCGTCAGGGCACCCGGATCGTGTAACATCGTTCAATAATGTTGCAAACTATCTCTCCCATCGTTACAAGCGGCTTGGAGACGTCGAGGACCTCAACGAGGCTATCATCCTTGGGAGACAAGCCCTTCACCTTTTCCCGTCGGGCCATCCGAATCGATCTACTTTGTTGTACAATATCGCGATCTATCTCTCTGATCGTTACGACCAGCTAGGAGATGTAACGGACCTCAATGAGGCTCTCATCCTCGGGAGAGAAGCCCTCGATCTTCGCCCCTCAGGGCACCCGTTTCGTTCAACGTCGTTGAACAATGTCGCACTCTATCTCTCTCGTCGTTACGGGCGGCTTGGAGATATGATGGACCTCAATGAGGCCATCATCCTCGCGAGACAAGCCCTCGACCTTCGCCCGCCAGGGCACCCACTTCGTTCAGTCTCGTTGAACAATGTCGCAACCTATCTATCCAATCGTTACGACCAGCTAGGAGAAATGACTGACCTCAATGAGGCCATCATCCTCGGGAGTCAGGCCCTCTATCTTCGCCCACCAGGGAACCCGGATCGTTTAATATCGCTGAACAATGTCGCAGGCTATCTCTCCAATCGTTACAAACGACTTGGAGAAATATCGGACCTGCATGAGGCCATCACCTACGGAAGGAAAACCCTTGACCTTTGTCCGCCAGGCCATCCGGATCGTTCAATGTTATTGAGCAATGTCGCACTCTATCTGTCTGATCGTTACAAGCGGCTTGGAGAAATGACGAATCTCAATGAGGCCATCATCCTCGGGAGACAAGCCCTCGATCTTCGCCCGTCAGGTCACCTGGATCGATCAATATCGTTGAACAACGTTGCAATCTATCTCTTCGATCGTTACAAGCGGCTTGAAGATATAGCAGACCTCAATGAAGCCATCATCCTCGGGAAACAAGCTCTTGACCTTCGCCCGTCAGGGCACCCGGATCGATTAACGTCGTTGAGCAATGTTGCAACCTATCTTTCCAATCGTCATAAGCTGCTTGGAGATATGAAAGACCTCAATGAGGCCATCATCCTCGGGAGACAAGCCCTCGACCTCTGCTCGTCAGGGCATCCGTTCCGTTCAACGTTATTGAACAATGTTGCACTCTATCTCTCCGATCGTCACAAGCGGCTTGGAGATATGACGGATCTCACTGAGGCCATTAACCTTGGGAGACAAGCCCTCGACCTTCGCCCGTCAGGCCACCCGGGTCGATCGGCGTCGTTGAAAAATGTTGCAATATTTCTCTCCCATCGTTACGAGCGGCTCCGGGAAATAACAGACCTCGACGAGGCCATCATCCTCTGTAGACAAGCCCTCGACCTTTACCCATCCAGTCATTCCGACCGATCATCGGCATTGTATCGACTTGCAGGTTATCACCGTATTCGGTTCACTCAGTCGAACGAGTTGAAGGACCAAGAGGAACAATTCAACCTCTATACTGAGCTGGCAAATATTACACAAACGGCCTCATCAACAGATCTCTCCGCAGCCAAGGGATGGATCAGGGCGGCTGAGGCTTTCGGCCATCCCACAATGCTTCTCGCATATGAAACATCTCTTCGATTACTCGCTCAGCATCTGGCTAGTTTGCCATCCCTACCCCATCATCTACAGATTTTCAAGAACCTGACTTCATCGCTCGCAATCGATGCATTTTCCGCTTGTCTCCGCAATCAGCGTGCAGCAAAAGCGGTGGAGCTGCTGGAGCAAGGTCGTGGTGTATTCTGGACTCAGATTGCTCGTCTTCGTTCCCCTCTTGAAGATGTCATTGCGTCTGGCCACGAAGGAGAGGCCCTTGCAGACGAGTTTACTCGACTGTCATCAGAAATACACAACACAATTCATTCACAGGGTCCGGATCAGCACGACAGGCTGTGCAATCATAATGTTGATCTACAATCCGTAATCACCAGAATTCGCGAACTACCCGGTCTTGCTCGATTCCTTCTCCCCTCTTCCTTCTCCGAACTCCAGCACGCAGCCAATGGCGGACCTGTGATCATTGTGAATGCTAGCCAGTACACGTGTGATGTGTTGGTTGTCTTCTTTGACAGAGACCCGGTTCATATCCCATTGCAAATCACAAAACAGGGCGTCCAAGACATGTCATCGGGGCTCCAGTCCCTGATAAACAGTGCAAAATTGGTGGACGTGAAGAATGATCTTTTTTACTTCCTGCGTAACCTCTGGGATGATGTCGTGTCCCCGATTGCAGACTTCCTGCAGACGACAGTTCCACCCTCGTCACGCGTCTGGTGGTGCCCCACTGCCGAGTTCTCTCTTTTGCCCTTGCACGCCGCTGGTCCGTATCGGAAGGGCCAAAAGAACTTTTCCCAGTTGTACATCTCGTCGTACACTCCCACTCTGACTACCCTCATTCGTGCGAGACGGAATGATCGATCGGCGACAGCTTTGGATCACAAGAAACGTTTCCTTGCTGTAGGCCAAGCGAAAGCTAAAGGGCAAAGCGAGCTCCCCTCCGTCGGTCGGGAACTAGCCATCGTCTCTGAGCGTATCAGAGGTCTTGCGACGTTCAGCCGCCTTGATGGTCAAGAATCGAGTATGTCGCAAGTCTCGAAGGAACTGAGGAAGAGCGAGTGGGTTCACTTTGCATGTCACGGCATCCTAAACAGGAAGCAACCCTTTGACTCTGCATTTGGACTCCATGACGGCCAGTTCACTATCGAACGCATCATGGGATGCGAGTTGGAGAACCCGGAGTTTGCCTACCTCTCTGCTTGTCATACGACGGTCGGGGATGAGGAGAGTCCAGACGAGGTGATCCACCTGGCGTCGGCGATGCAGTTTGCAGGGTTCCGGTCTGTGATTGGGACGATGTGGGCGGTGGACGACGGACAGACGAACAGGATCGTGTCCAAGTTTTACGAGAATTTGATGGATGGATCTGAACACCTGGATCATACCCGAGCAGCGTTGGCGCTCCAAATGACAATAAGATCATTAGGTAGTAATGTTCCGCTCGATCAGCGGATTCTGTATGTACATATAGGTGCATAGTGCCATCGGATCATGTCTAGCATGACATTAGTTGCCTCACATTTACCATGTCTCTTCGCCTGTGTTCGCTGTCGAACGTGTTACTGGTCATACATATGTGACTAGTTTTCTGAGCAGTATCACGACCCGTCATCGACACTCGGCGAGTGATCCGAGTCGTCTGACGGTGCGTTGGTGGTGCAAACGGGGAAGGAGAAGGTCATTTATCGAATTGGAACTCGGTTTGGACAAGATGCTGGTTGCCGGAAGGGGGGGACGACAAAATGAGGTACGGAGCTGGTGGTGACCTGGTAAAGTCGGTGAGCCCAGCGTGGACCTACCTACGCGCCTGCATCGATCTGGTCGAGGGATACTCGTTCAGGTTACGCGCGGAGGTACTTGAGGAACTGGAGAAGTGGAATAGGGCCTGGAGTGAGCGTGGGCAGGGTTTGAAGGTGAGGCAATGAACGGTGAAAGACGTTGACAGCGTCGAAAGACGTTCGATGACGACGACGACAGTGGTGGTGGTGGTAGTGGTGGTGTGAGTGTCTCGGTTTGTCCCCCGAGACTAAGGGAGAAACCAGAACCCGACCCCCGAGTTTCGCCAAAACCCCAATCGAGGTCCTCATCCTCATCCTCTGCGGCGTCCTTCCGGTCCCTCTACGAACAACGCAGCACATGGAAGGCGTTCCGCATCTAGCGTGCAAGCCGGGGAGAGGTGAGCATCCTGGCGCTGCTGACGCCAGTGGACGCGTGCGTGGCCCGAGCTTCTCAATAGTAGTGATCTCCTTGAGGCTACTCGCGAAAATAAAAGGGGGGAGGAACTGGATTTGCAGGTCGACATACGAACCATTTATGATAATGTATTTTACATAGAGGATGCACCTCTTGAACCTAATTATCAAAAGAAGAACAGGTACCTACGAATCATCGATGGCAAAACCTTGATGACCGTTTGTTTGATCAGGTGCTCGACCTGAACTTCGTAAGTTACCACAGATTGTGAGCGATACGGCGTAACCATCACGGACATCCAAACGGCTTCAACCTATCTACATCACATCCGCGGTATGGTCAGTCACAAACACGACCACATCGATTAAAGACAAGAAACTCTCTCACCCGTCAACGACACCCCAGCCTCGTCCTCGATCCGAAATGGTGCGCCGGATTCCATGAACGGGCGTAACAGATGCACAGTAACCTTGTTGTGTGTGTTGAGAAAATACTCGACCTTGCTCTCGTTCAGGAGCTGTACCACCCACAACGAAGGCATGCTTGGCCTCACGTGTTCCAAGAACGAGAAAAGCGCACGGAAAGACGATTTGCTCTGCCGTGCGATACCAGATCTCAATACCAGATAATGTAAGTAATGGGGATGTGCGGAAGAATGGGACGGGGACTGAACATGTCAGAAAAACCAGCAGAGATGATCGTGAGACGGCGCAAGTTGGGGCATGCCGGTGCGATGATCTGCAGGGCAAGAAAGAAGTCGGATGACATATTGCTGAGATCATGAAGATGGAGTAAAATAAGCTGGGAACCGTACATGCGGAAGAAGTCAACCCAGTCAAAGATGTATCTGGTCAGTATCGGGGTCACGGCTTTGGAGGTAGTAGGTAGAAACTAATACGACCAGCTCACGCGAGCGGAGCCTGGTCATAGTAGGTGGGATACTAGCAGCGCGTGGGGTCTCCCAGGGAATAATTAAGGTAGGACAGTTTAGAATATGGAGCTGAGGACAGTCAAGGAGCCAGTACTAGAACGCTGAGGAAGGCGGCTCCATGTAACGTGAGGACCAGTCGAACACGCGCAAGGAATTCGCGGAGTACTGGAGTCCATTAGAATTGATGGTGGCGGTAACTGAGAAGATAGTAAGGTGAGGCATGCATCCGATGAGATCTTCCAGGAGGTCACACTCAACATCCACGTCCTCGTGGCGGTCGCGTATGGCAATGTCCAGTCGTTTGCAGACCCGAACAAGGGCGCGTTTAGTGACGAGAGCCTTCCGGGGTGGTATTTCAAGTTCTTGGTGAAAATAGAACCTATAAGGCTGGCGTTGTCGTAGACGAGAGTCCCTGGGATATGGGTGGCGTGGTGAAATATACAGAGAGAGAGTCGTTCGGTGTATTTGACTATGAAATGGTTTCTAAATGAAAAACCTCCCTGCAAACGTATCGAGAACCTCCGCACAAAGACAATAGCTGACCACGCAGAAGGACGAGGACCACTTACCCTTTGTCTCTCACGCTACTGTGACACAACCCGCATCGCAATTTCAAGTCCATCCACGGACAACATCGTAAACCACCCATCACAAGCGATCTAAGAAGAACGCGGAGTCGTTGTTCTATGCTCGCCACAGTCCATATTCAGAGTACGTCCTGTCGTACGTTGCTCGAGCACCCTGCCAAAGTATGTCCCATTCACCAACATCACCGATTACGAACCCCATTACTGAGACGTCCTACGATCGCAAGTCTAGGCCACCCCTCGCCCGTATATGTGCTTCCCTCTCTCTGACCGGGGCCGAGGCTCTTCGCCACGGGGACTAGCGAGACCCAGCTCCGGTTATGGAACCTTGACACCAAGACTCGCACTCTTATCTCCGAGTCGCCCTGAACTTGATATCATCTTCGTGTGGTCGCTCTTCTCGTCCGCGACTGAATCCGGAGGCGACAAATCAAAGTCGCTGGATCGACTTACCGGCCATCAAAGGCGGTGCCACAGGTTGCATTTTCGCCAATGGGCGCTGGGAAGCGAGTGCGGGGTGGGATACTGCTGTGCATCTCTGAGATTCTAGGGGGGAGTTGGTGAGTCTTCATATTCCTCCAACCCAGTGTCCCAGCGTGTTCTCGTTCCGGGATTCGTGTGCGCTCCGCGGTCACGCAGGTCCTGTACACCGCCTCGCATGGAGCGCGGACTCACGAATGGTTGTCAGCGCGAGCAAAGGAAGCACAGTTTTGTTCCGTCATCGTGAATGATTGTGATGATATCACCGCATCACTTTTGCTTTTACCCCGTTTCCGTACACTCAGATCTAGGATCTCAATCAAATCTCAATGAGACATACCGATGAAGTGTATTCTGTCAGTTTCGTCGGGTCATCAGTGGTGGAAGGCATCGGAGGGGTAAGACGCATCAGCATAGAAAGTGGCGACCAACTTGTAGTCGACTTACATTTTGCAGGGGTTTTGCGAGGACTTCGTATTGGGTAGTCTGGGTGCGTAATGTAACCTCGACCGTTTCAGGCACTGTCGAACAAGTTCGATGTATGTATGCGCGCGATCTCTATAAGTTCTTGGGAAAACGCCAAGGGATTGCTGAACATGTGTGTATGGTATGACGTCGAAGCCCAGACTCCGTCGTTTGGCGTTCGCAGAGAAAAAGAAAAAGAACTAAATCAATATAACTTTGCAAACATGTTGAAATTTTGGTAAACAATCTCCTCTTAAGCAGTAAATCAGAAAGTACTCATACATCCCTCTGACCGTATCTTGGTCTCCCACTTTGAAGTTAAGACGAACTCCTATCAACTGTCTTCTCTTTGTCTTCTCTTCCGCAGTTGCATTCACCAAGCTTGCAGGCACAACTGAGGGCATAGGAGAAGCAAGAAGCAAGGGCGTCAACAAGACGAATTTACTGAGAGAACGGGGAAAACTCGCGTGGCTCCGCAGTGGCATTGCAAGTTTCCACAGCTGGGGACGTCAGAAGCCTGCGTCGACTGGTCGGGATTTGGCTTTGAGGGAGTGTCCTACGAGACTCAGTGTACGTACGCTGCTTGCGGTAAAGAAAGATAACGAGACACGGACCGCTGGTGATGACATCTTATGGTAAAATTGATTGCTAAGTAGGGTGCAACGGTGGCAGGCGGGAGGACGATGGTTAAACGTTAAAGCGTTAACCCCCCTATTGTCTGAGATTGAGGCATTTTATAACAAAATCTGTGTCACATGGATTTGAAATCTGTTGTTTGAGGGCCGGGTTCACGTTTGAGCCCGTCCAAGGCTTGAAGGCTTTCCGTTCGTATTTAGTAGTAACTGTCGTGTGCGTCATTGCCCATGCACAGATCTCCTTTGCAACTTACATTAGTACTGGTGCTTTTCATTATTTGTGTTATGTACAGCAGTTTAGAACAACCACTATTACAGAAACCACCTAGCAAGCAAGTGGTCCTTGAATTCTCATGAACTCGAAATGTATCGCGATCGGTGGGTTGACACAAGGTGCCCTCGCTCCCTTACAATTAGCCTAGAGCCACGTCTTTCACGGGAGTCGCGATATAGCATACAACGTAAAATCGAACCAACCTGTTTCTGGTCAAGTAATACCTCATATGATAGGGGTATCAATGCTGATGGAAGTCCCTGGGAACGCCCGCGCGGACTGCCTGCCAACAAACACCGTTGTGACCGGGAATGAACGTTTTCCAGCGATAGCAACCCAGGGAGCAAAGTGCCCGACAGTGATTTCAAGCTTCGCTTGAGTTAGGTCATCCTGTCGCAAAACGTGAAACGCAAGCAATGCCGTGCACGGCTTCGGAAATGAGCGGTGAAAATCCACGCCGCAAAAAGAAAAAGAAAAAATTAGGGGCTCACGGAAGGCTCCCGAAGACAGTTCGGGATGGGTCACCGTGCACTGACTATATAGTCAAGGTAGGGCAAGACGAAATGGGCGTCCTGAGGCCTATCCTCGACAGATAACAAACAACCTCCGCTCTGCGTGACTCTGGCTGGCCCGAAGTTCTGCGTCCAACGTCAGCCCCTATTCCATGCTATGCGCCTTCGATGGGTGCCACTCTGCCATGGTTTCATACTGAACCAATGCATAGCCCCATCGCGTGTACATGGATACCAAGTCTGCGGTGGGTGGGCGGCGATCAAAGTTCAGTCACATTTGTCCACAAATCGTATCTTGCTTAGTTGCCTCGTTGGCGACAACTCAACCCTCCGCAGCCGTGTGTCAACAAATGGAGATCGGCTGGTGCGGCGGGAGAGCAGACAGATATTTGTGGCCGAGTGGCGAGAGGTTTTCGCCACACGCCAGGCCAGGTTACCGAGCATAAAATTTGCTGTGATATTCAGTCCTATGGCGTAACATCGTTAAGGAGATACTTCCGGGATGGAATCTTGCCCATTTCTGCAGAGCAACACAACATAGTATCTTTGGACGTCGCTCTACATATGTGCTGGGAGGAGAGGGAGGCAGTGGGCTGAGAGGACGTGGATGTGCGAGAGCCCGAGATGCCGGAGCTGCGAGGGTGTGTGAGAACATCTCCCAGATGGGTGTACCGGGTAATCCTCTCCGGATCCCAGTGGAGTGAGCTGCGAGGAACCGAAATGGAAAGGGGCAGTCGAACGATGTTGATGAAGGAGAGGAAGCGGTACAAAGTAATCGTGTGCCTCGCTACGCCACATCACTTCCTTGTAAACGTGACGCAACAAGATCAGTGACCGATGTGACAGTCGAGTAGCCTGACAAGGTTTGAAACAAGTTGATCATGATCAATTGATCTTAGAGAAGGTCTTCTCAAACTTTTGAACACGTTTTCTCGCCAGCCACACTATTGAACGGGGCAACCAAAAACAAATCCGCCTCCGATCAGGGGAATCTCACTAGGTAACACAACAATGATAGGGTCGAGGGAGCGTATCGGACCCCCCCACTCCCAGTTGCGCTCGTTTGAGTTGAATAATCCTCCAACCAAGTTAATAGGCGATTGAAGCGCTTGCTGTAATTGTTTTACTGTCTCTTTTTAATTCATCTCATTCTCTTGAAACGAGTAACAATGCCATTCATTAAATTGATCAGGTTCCGATTGCTCAACCAGGAAACAATTTGCAACGTCGGGTATCGCACGTTACGGTGGACCACATGCAGACATTCAATTTGCGCTTCGCTTCCGGCAGTCTTGGGAGATCCATCCACGTACGTTCTCACATCCTACGTCCTCAAGTTGGGTGGCCAGTTTGCTTGCCTGGTTGGGCTTACACCGCCTCATGTGTGTCGAGATCTTGGCTTCCCAAACTCTATTGAATGATTCCGGATGGCAAATGTCTTTTTCTTCAATTCTCACACTCGCAAAATGTTTCGCAATCTGTTCCTGTTCATGGGTCGTGGGCCTTTTGCTCATTGTCGAGGAATATTTAAGCTGACGGGCCTGACCTTCTGCTTCAGCAATCTTCCGTTCTACGTCAAAGACTTCTTCTCGTTCTCACTACATTTAAATGGATTCTATCAACTTCCCTTCCACGTGTTGCTGCAGGTCGACGTCCGTCTTGTGTAGTCGCTGCCAGGCAGCGTGGTATTGTGCCCAAGGGCACCTTTCTAACGTGAGCATCTTTCCGTGTAACGCGTAGACTCACATCAGCTGAATCCTGGTCCGAATGCATTTACTAACAATAGAACCCCACCATTGTGTCAAATCCCGCCCATCATCAGCCATCTTCCGACCTGGAATTATGCAGTTTTACTACTCCCCGCGAAGTCGCTGACCACGAATTTTCACTGAACCAGATGTTTACGGATTGGTCTGGCACTTTATTGTCCCCCCCAGACCATGACTCTTCGCAGCCATTCATTTGCCCACCACAAACTCTCCATCTCAACTCTGTTTGCGAAGCAGAAATCCCTGTCAGGGAGCCTCTAACATCTCATTCGGCACACACTCCAACGCTACCAGTTGCCGATCACCTACGTCGTATATCACGCCACCCTCAGGCTCTTACTTCCGGTGTAACAAACCACGCCAGGCTTAGTAAACATCAGTGGTTTCGGGATGGTGCTTCATGCGGAGAAGTCTCTGCCAGTGAGAGAATTCTCATGCAACATTTAAGGGCAGCTCAAGGTATTGATGTCGGATTTGAGAAGAGCAACCAGGTATGTCGTTTAGAGCCAAACATCGTACACGATCATCTCCTTACCACTAACATACAGGGGGTCCTCTACCAGAGCTATGGGTCGCATTTTACTCGCAATGATCCTGCTTCGGAAGCATCAAGCTTGGTCAACGGAAATATGGGAGAACTTACCCCAGGTGGACTCATTGCCGCACGCTCGCCTCCCTACGTATTTTCCGATAGAGTTCCGAACAAGGGCGTTCTTGCATCGGTCATGGACAATGATTCCAATCGACGTGATCAGAGTCAACCATTATGGGTATGTCTTTCTTTTCCTTATGCAATAGGACATCACACTCAATACGACATTTGTAAAAGGGTGCGATCAACAGTAACCATAACTTCGGTGGCGAGTCAGAGTCGATCTGTCAGTTGGAATATAATGCAACAAGATGCAACGACAAGAACGACATCAAGGAATATCTAGAGCGTAAACGTGCTATTACGTCCAGCACACATCTGTATACTTGCCGCTGGAACGGCTGCTCAACAAAACAGCCGATGCTGAAGTCCAGCCTCATACGACACACAAAGGAAAAACATAGCGGAGTAAGGTATGGCTGTACTACCTGTCCAGCGACGTTCACAAGGCGCACAACCGTATTGCAACATATGGAACGGTGCCACGGAAAGGCATAAGCGGAGTCAGACTTCCTTTTTCCAATGAGGTTATCACCTTCACCCATCTGCGTCTCGTCCTCTTCGGCATCTCTCCGACACAATCATCATCATCATCATCATCACACACTCTCTCATTCTTCTTGTATTCTGTCCCGACGTCTCATATGTATTATGACATCCTGCAACCTTTGCTCCTCAATGAGGTTTTTGCCACTTGCGGCGACCGTGCGTATCTGTATTTTCACATTTACCATCCCTTCTATACCATATATCCTAATTATGCTATAGAATATGTAACAGATGATCACGATACTGTCTCATTCAGGTGCCCAGTGATACTGGTACTAATCCGTGACGTTCCATCGTCCAGATATTATTTACCAGAATTTAACGTGTAGAGTTGTATTAGTAATTCGTACCACCCTCTAGATCTTGTAAATTACATGATACTAAACCATACAGTTGGTGATTGGGATGGTTTGCCAAGGTTGACATCCCCATCGCATTCAGTGCTGCCTTTTCGCAGTTGGTCTTACCATGGAACGCACATTTTAACTCCCCTGTTGGGCTGCTCAACAGCCTCGACTCGACTCCCTTCATTAGTTTCGAGTTCCTCGTTAGTCTTCTCACATATAAGGCCTCCCACCATCATCTACCCAAGACAATACAGGCATACCCACAGGGAGATGGTCCTTGCGCCGATTACATACATACTACTGTGTTTGAGCTTCGAAGTTCTAGTAGTCGCTTGCGTTCTTTCCTTTCATTCTCTCCATCATGGAAGATGTTTTTTTAGGAATTCGAGGGATGAATATTGCACGTTGCACGTATAGTTGTCATACATCATGTGAAAATGGTGTAGAGAAAATTGCATATATTTTGTTTCATGAAGTGATAAGATAGCACTCTACCAACGTCACGTGATAAATTCTGTCACGCTGACCGTCTTTTGGCTTGCAAAAGCGTTACAATTCCTTATAACTAGTTCATAGATCTGTAA
>JBBPPG010000200.1:0-37408 GCA_038091855.1 Leccinellum luteum | reverse complement strand
TACTGGATCTCCACCTCCCGCTGGATCATAGAAACTAGTATTAAAGTTTCTATCTGTTAATAACATAGTTATAGCTCCTGCTAATACAGGTAATGATAATAATAATAAGATAGCTGTTACAAATATTCCCCATACAAATAAAGGTAATTTATGTAAGCTCATACCATTAGTTCTCATATTTAATACTGTTGTTATGAAATTTATAGCACCTAATAAAGAAGATACCCCAGCTAAGTGTAAACTAAATATAGCTAAATCAACACTACCACCTGAATGTGATTGTATAGAAGATAATGGTGGATATACTGTCCATCCTGTTCCTGCTCCTTGTTCAACTAATGAACTTAATAATAATAAAATTAATGAAGGAGGTAATAACCAGAAACTAATGTTATTTAATCTAGGGAAAGCCATATCTGGAGCTCCACATTGTACAGGTAATAAGTAATTACCAAATCCACCAACTAGACCAGGCATAACCATGAAGAAAATCATTATGAAAGCATGAGCACTAATAATTACGTTAAATAATTGATGGTCTCCTGCTAATATTTGTACTCCTGGAGACATTAATTCCATTCTAATAAGAACTGAAAATGCTGTCCCTATCATACCAGCAAATATTGAGAAAATTAAGTAAAGTGTTCCAATTTCTTTAGCATTTGTAGATAATAGCCAATTCAAAATTTAAATTTACCTATTTAAGTTTTTAATAATAAAAACAAACTAATTAAGCCCTTTTTTTTCTAAAAATAGAATATATATATATATATATATAATTGTATTAATTTTATATTTATATATTTCAGTATATGAAATATATTTTCTTTATATTCTTTTATATTAAATCGGAATAGAGGCGATTCGAACACCCAAGAGTTGCCCCAGAACAATTAGCAATTGCCTTATCTTTCCAAATGATTACTATTCCTCTAATCACGATAAAAATGAAAGTTTATTATATAAATTTAGTGATCTTTATTTCTTTATTACTATGATTTTTATTCAGAATACTTATACTTATTACTTATTTTGTATGTAGTCTTTACCAGATTTGAACTGGTACTATTATCGTGAAGGGATAATGTACTACCCTTATACTAAAAGACCTAAATAAATTAAATAAATTAAATAACTGTGCGAATTCCGGGTTTGAACCAAAACTTACAGTTTATGAGACTGTCGTGCAGACCTTTACACTATATCGCATATTAAGTATATAATTTGTTATTATATAATTATATAAATGAACACTATCAATGAAACATTTTTACAAACAAAGAGACTCGAACTCTTAAGGAATTACTTCCACTCCTGCTTAAGAGGAGATTGTTTACCAAAATTTCAACATGTTTGCAAAGTTATATATTTTTATAAATATATTTTATAATTTATTCACTTCTTTTAATTTATTTATTTATTAGTTAAAATTATTTAGGTGTCAAGAGGAATTGAACCTCTGAATAAGGTATTAACAGTACCCCGCAATAACCACTCTGCCATAACACCTTATATATATATATGTATATTAATAATAAGTATAATTATCAACTTTTTCTTTTTTATGAAAATTGTTATTTTTAAATTATTATTAATTTAATATGGTAGGCGCGACTCGAACACGCTTCTTCTCCCACCCAAAGGGAGCGATTAATCCAGTTCATCTTCTACCATTTAAACTCTTTAAATATTTTTAAAAAAAGTTACTTAACTCTTTTAAAGAATAATTATAAAAATTATATAATATAAAGGTAAATTAAATCTTAATTAATTATAGAATTTCTTTAATTAGAGCAATTTGTGATATTCAGATAAGTTATAATTTAGTATTTTAATCCATTTACAATAAGGAGGGGAAGATAAATATTATTATATTTTTTTTCACACGTATATTTAATTCAATTAATTAAGCTTTAATACGTATATCTGTTAAAAGGGTTATAAATATTATAAATTAAATAAATTAACTTTAGGTTTTGTATTTGCTATATTATATTGTAATTAAAAAAATTTAGTAATGGATTCATTTTTAAATAAATACCCTTTAAAACTTCTAATAAAAATAAACAAACACTACTTTAAAATAAAGATAAACGTGAACCTGTAAATGGAAAATTGTTTTACTTTCTTCGTGAGTTATTAAATATTAATTTGCTTTACTTAATTATATTATTTATTAGCTAATTTTGTAATATAAACTCTTATTACTTGTTGTAATGTGAAATAAGGTAAAACAGATTTAGACATTATAAAAATTAAGTAAATTATTGCTAATAAAGCAAAAGATAATTGATTTACAAAATAAAATGGTATTAGTTGTGGCATATTATATGTTTCTTATCTATTTGGCTCTTTTATGAACTATCTCTACTGTATTTGAATTTTAATTAAATTTATATAAAGTATAAGATAAATAACATATAAATTTATTTATCCTTAAATGAGATAATTAGGGTTTAAAATTAAATTTTTAAATATTATTAAAATATAATTTAATAAAAAGGCTTTTAACTTATCTAGATTAATCTAATTAATCTAGAATTAAATTATTAATTTATTAATAAAATGTAGAGATAATTATCTCTACACTTTTATCTTTGTATCTTTTAGGTTATATTTTATTTTATTAAAATATATAAATTTATTATAAAAGTAGTTAATTTATTTTTATTACAATTTTTATTTTTAATATAAAAATAAATAATACTATAAGAATAGTAAAAAATTTATAATAAGGGTTAAGTTTACAGATGGTTCTGTAGTAAACCTGCAAAGTTTAATAATTTAAAGGTTCAATTCCTTCTTAACTCTCTAAAATACTAAATTCTCTTAGTTCAATGGTTAGAACATCATTCTTCTAAAGTGTCAATTTTGGTTCGAGTCCAAAAGAGAATAAATAAAATATAATTCTATTTTAGAATTTAAATATTGTCACAGTGTATAAATATTAATTTAAGTATATAATTATTATTCTAACATTGGGTTAGTTATTATTCTTATTATTAATATGAAAATTTTTATTTAATCTTATATATATTACCTTAACTTAATCATGATTTTAGATCATATTGTTTAGAGTATTAAGTATAAATACTTACATTGCAGTTATTCTTATTATTTATTATTTTTAATAATAAATTAAAGGTAGATTTTTATAATATATTTATATAAAACTTAATGTTAAATACTTATTTATTGACTATTATTAATATATTAATTAATATAATTGATGTATTAGTTGTTATATTACCTGTGTTATTATCAGTAGCTTTTATGACAATTGTAGAAAGAAAACAATTAGCTGCTCACCAAAGAAGAGTTGGTCCAACTGTAGTAGGTTATTATGGTATACTTCAACCTTTTGCAGATGCTTTAAAATTAATATTGAAAGAAACTGTTATTCCAAGTCAATCTAATAAAGTTTTATTTTATTTAGCTCCTGTTTCTACATTAGTATTTAGTTTATTAGGTTGGGCTATAATACCATTTGGTCAAGGATTAACTTTATTTGATTTTTCATTAGGAATATTTTATACCTTAGCATTATCTTCTTTAGGAGTATATGGAATATTATTTGCAGGATGGTCAGCTAATTCTAAATATGCCTTTTTAGGGTCTTTAAGATCAACTGCTGCTATGATATCATATGAATTAATTTTAAGTTCTGCTATTTTAATTATTATTTTATTAACAGGTTCATTTAATTATGCAACTATTATTGAAGTTCAACAATCAATATGGTTTATAATACCCTTATGTCCCGTATTCATATTTTATTTTATTTCAATTTTAGCTGAAACAAGTAGAACACCATTTGATTTACAGGAAGCTGAATCTGAATTAGTTGCTGGTTTCTTCACTGAACATTCTGCTGTGCCTTTTGTGTTTTTCTTCTTAGCTGAATATTCTTCTATTATTTTATTTAGTTGCATCACATCTATATTATTCTTAGGTGGATATAATTTTCCAGAAATAATAGTTAATGGTTCATATATTAATTTACAATCTATAATTTTAGGTTTAAAAACTTGTATGATTTGTTTCTTATTTGTTTTATTCAGAGCTACTTTACCTAGATTAAGATACGATCAATTAATTTATTTATGTTGGTTAAATTTATTACCTATAGCTGTAGCCTTTATTATATTAGTACCAAGTATATTAGTAGCATTCGATATAGCACCTTACTAATTTAATTTTATACTATTATTAACTTTTCTTAATCTTTTTTAATTCTGTTTTAACATATTTAATATTAATTAACCCTCCATATTTGTTATTTTAAATAAAGATAAAAAAATAAGGTTAATTTTTTTTATATATTATAAATATAATAAATATATTAATAAAATAACTTAAAAGAAGTTAATAAAATATACAGATATTTTAATATTAAATTAATTATAAATAATAACTTAAGTTATACTATTACTTTAATAAAGCCTATAATTTAAAGGTAGAATGTTATCTTGATGAGATAATCGTAGAAGTTCAAATCTTCTTGGGCTTATTATTTACCAATTATTAATTATAATTAAAATTATAAATATATAATAAATAAAAGAAGAATTATTGTTACAGTGAATAAAAATATATTTTTTTAAAATTCTAATATATTCAAAAGAAAAATAAATAAAATATTATATTTTAGTCAGTTATTAAAACTACTAATTTAATTATTACTAAAATTTTAGATAATTATTAAATTTAATTATATAATTTATATTAAAAAATTATCATGAGATTACTTAAAAGTCACTCTTTACTTAGATTAGTTAATTCGTATGTAGTAGATTCACCTCAACCTTCAAATATCTCATACTTATGGAATTTTGGATCATTATTAGCTACTTGTTTAGTAATTCAAATCTTAACAGGATGTTTCTTAGCTATGCATTATCAACCACATGTAGATTTTGCTTTTAATAGTGTAGAACATATTATGAGAGATGTTAATAATGGTTGGTTAATTAGATATACTCATGCTAACGTTGCTTCTTTCTTCTTTATATTTGTATATGGACATATAGGTAGAAATATCTATTATGGATCATATAAAACACCAAGAACTTTAGCTTGGTCAATAGGAGTAATAATCTTAATCTTAATGATGGCTATTGCTTTCTTAGGATATGTATTACCTTATGGTCAAATGAGTTTATGGGGTGCTACTGTTATTACTAATTTATTAAGTGCTATACCTGTTTTTGGTCAAGATTTAGTAGAATTAATTTGGGGAGGATTCTCAGTATCTAATGCTACATTAAATAGATTCTTCTCATTACATTATATTTTACCATTCTTATTAGCAGCTTTAGCTTTAGCTCACTTAATTGCTTTACATACACATGGTTCAAATAATCCTAATGGTATATCATCAAATGGTGATAGATATGCAATTCACCCTTATTACATGTTTAAAGATCTTATAACTATATTCTTCTTCTTCTTAGCTTTATCAGTATTGGTATTCTATTATCCAAATTTATTAGGACATAGTGATAACTATATTGAAGCTAATCCTATGAGTACACCTGCAAGTATTGTTCCAGAATGGTACTTATTACCATATTATGCTATCTTAAGATCGATTCCTAATAAATTATTAGGAGTATTAGCTATGTTTGGATCACTATTAATCTTATTAATATTACCTATTGTAGATGTATCAAGACAAAGAGGTAGCCAATTTAGACCAGCTATGAAATTAGCTTTCTGGTTCTTTGTATTTAATTTCTTCATCTTAATGTGGATTGGATCACAACATCCTAATGAACCTTTTGTATTTATTGGACAAGTATCAACATTCTTCTATTTTGCATGGTTTATAATTATTGTACCTGTAATAGGTTTAGTGGAAAATACTTTAATAGATATAGCTACAGAAGAATAAATTAATTCAATAACCTTCAATTATTTTTAAAATTTGTATTAATACTAGCATATATTCATATTATTAAACATTAGAATATTTTTTAAAACTCCCTCCTTATTAATAAAAACCAAATTATTAAAAACTTTGTATTTTTAATAATACTGTTAAAAGTAACAATATAATATAAAATCTTCTTATATTATTCTTAAGCAATCTACTAAAAACATAAATATAGTGTGTTTTATTAAATATTATTATTAATATATTTTAATAAATAATATTATTTAACTATAATTCAGTATTGTTTATAGTAAATATTGTATATATTATTACATATTTATAAATATATACTACATAATATAATCGTAGGTGTTAATTTTTCTTTAAATTTATAATTTTTAAAATTTAACTTATTATGATAAAATTACATAATTTTCAATTTTTTCCTTATCATTTAGTAGAAGTTTCTCCTTGGCCTATAGTTTTAAGTTTCGCTTTATTAAATTTAACTATTGGGGCTGTAATGTATATGCATGGTTACTATTCTGGTGATCTTGTCTTAGAATTAGGATTCATATTAACTTTAGGTGGTATGACTTTCTGGTTTAGAGATGTAGGTAATGAAGCTAGTTTAGGGGGACATCATACAAAACAAGTTAAAAAAGGTTTAGAAATTGGATTCTTACTTTTTGTTGTTAGTGAAGTTTTTGCTTTCTTAAGTATTTTCTGGGCTTTCTTCCATTCTAGTTTAACTCCTGCTATTGAAATAGGAGGAGTATGGCCACCTCAAGGAATAACTCCATTAAATCCTTTTGCAATACCATTATTAAATACAATATTATTAGTATCTTCAGGTGCTTTTGTAACTTATGGTCACCATGCTTTAATTAATGGAAACAGAAAAGATACTTTAAGAGGTTTAGAATTAACTGTTTTATTTGCTGTTCTTTTCACTTTCTTACAATATTTAGAATATGCTAATGCTACATTCTCAATCTCAGATTCAGTATTTGGAAGTGCTTTCTATTGTTCAACTGGTTTACATGGTATTCATGTTATAGTTGGAACTATATTTATACTAGTACAATTAGTTAGAACTATAAATTACCATGTTACAAATACTCATCATCAAGGAGCTGAATCAGCTATTCTATATTGGCATTTTGTTGATATAGTATGGTTATTCTTATTTATTGCTGTATATTACTGGGGAGGATTATAATTCTGATGTTAATAACATAATCACTTTCTATTATTAATTATAACAATTGATCAACCTTATTAATTTATTTTAAATATTTAAATTTATAATTTTTAACCCCTCGAAAAACTTAAATAAGTAAATAAACTTATATTTAAAACTAAAAAGTAATTTATTCAAATAATTGGTATTAAATTACTTTTTCAATTATTTAAAATTTTATTATAATTGTAAAAATTATAAATAATTAGATTTCTTAAATGTCCTTAAGGTCAATAAAGCTTTTAACTAAAACTTATGAATTTATCAATATTATTATTTTTAATAGGTATTTTAGGATTTATTTTAAATAGAAAAAATATAATCTTAATGATTATTGCTATAGAAATTATGCTTCTTGCTGTTACTTTATTAGTTTTAATTAGTTCATTTGGATTTGATGATACTATAGGTCAAACATTTAGTATATATATTATATCAATAGCTGGAGCAGAATCAGTAATAGGTTTAAGTATATTAGTAGCTTTTTATAGATTAAGAGGAAATATTTCTATAAGATCTTAAAAATTTTATGTATTTATCAATTTTAATTTTCCCTTTATTAGGTTCTTTTGTAGCTGGGTTTATGGGTAGAAAAATAGGAATAACAGGATCTCATATAATAACATGTACTTGTTTAAGTATTTCTTCTTTATTAGCAACAGTAGCATTCTATGAAGTTGGGATATGTGGTTCTCCTGTGTCAGTTTATTTATTTAATTGGATTGATTCAGAATTTATGTCTATTTCATGGGAATTCTATTTTGATCAATTAACAGTATCTATGTTTATACCAGTGTTATATATATCAACATTAATACATATATATACAACATCTTATTTAGCAGAAGATCCACATAATCAAAGATTCTTTTCTTACTTATCTTTATTCACTTTTTTCATGTTATTATTAGTTTCAGGTGCTAATTATTTTGTAATGTTTATAGGTTGGGAAGGTATTGGAGTAGTATCATATTTATTAATTAATTACTATTTTACAAGAATTCAAGCCAATAAAGCAGCTATATTAGCTTTAACTATGAATAGAGTAGGTGATATGGGATTAAGTATAGGATTCTTCGCATTATTTGCTTTATTTGGATCTGTTGATTATTCAACAATATTTAGTTTAGCACCAATTATGAATGAAACAGCTATAACTGTAATTAGTTTATTATTATTAATGGGAGCTATGGCTAAATCTGCTCAAATTCCTTTACATTCTTGGTTACCTGGTTCTATGGAAGCTCCTACACCGGTTAGTGCTTTATTACATGCTGCTACACTAGTTACAGCTGGTTTATATTTATTAATCAGATCATCTGCTATTTTAGAATTTAGTCCTACTGCTTTATTAATTATTACTTTAATTGGAGCAAGTACAGCTTTCTTTGCAGCTACTTGTGGATTAGTACAAAATGATTTAAAAAGAATAATCGCTTTCAGTACAATATCTCAATTAGGGTATATGGTAATGGCTGTAGGTTTAAGTCAATATAATGTAGCATTAATGCATGTAGTTAACCATGCTTTCTTTAAAGCATTGTTATTCTTAGGCGCTGGTGCTGTTATTCATAGTTTTGCTGATGAACAAGATATTAGAAAAATGGGTGGTTTAATTAAATTTTTACCATTTACATATACTGCTATGTTAGTAGGATCTTTATCATTATTAGCTACTCCGTGGTTAAGTGGATTCTATAGTAAAGATTTAATAATAGAATTAGCTTATGGACAATACAGTTTTTCAGGAATATATGCTTATGTATTAGGAAGTTTAACAGCTGGTTTAACAGCATTTTACTCATTCAGATTAATAAGTTTAGTATTCTTAACTGTACCAAATGGTATTAAAAATGTTTATTTAAATTCTCATGAATCTAATTTTGCTGTTGTTATTCCTTTATTTATTTTAGCTTTATTTAGTATATTCTTTGGATTTGTTTTCTCTGATTTATTTGTTGGAGTTGGTTCAGATTTCTTTGCTAATTCTATTTTTATTAACCCTAATAATATTGCTATTATTGAAGCTGAATTTAGTTTACCTTTAATAATTAAATTATTGCCTACTTTATTATCAATATTTGGTGCTACAAGTGCTATATTATTATATCATGTATATCCTGAATTTATAGTTAATTTAACTGATTATTCTTTAGGTAGAAAAATTTATACTTTCCTTAACGGAAAATATTTCTTTGATGTAATATATAACTATTATATCATTTCAGCTGGATTAATAACAGGTAATACTATATCTAAAGTATTAGATAGAGGGGTAATTGAATTATTAGGTCCTTATGGATTAGCTTCTGTATTAGAAAATACTGCTAATAATATTGCTAAATTAGATACTGGAGTTATTACTACTTATTCTTTATACATAACTATAGGAATATTATCATTAGTATTCTTAGTATTTGCACCATTATTATTTGATACTAACATTATATCTGAATTTAGATTAATTGTTATCTATGTATCAGCTTTATTCTTTTCATTATTACCTACTTTATATTATAAACAATAATTTTTTTTTTAAAAAAAAAATTATTAGTTTTTATTTGTTCAAAAATATTACATTTAATTTAATTACAAAATAATTATGAAAAAAACTACATTTAGGAAATAACAATAAGACACACAACAAGACCAAAATATAAAAATATGTTAACATTATTACTAATTACTCCTTTAATAGGTTCTCTATTTATTTTATCAATACAAGAAAATACAATAAATAGTCATTCAAAAATGAGAACTATTGCAATTACTAGTTCTTTAATTACTTTCTTAATTTCTATTTTCTTATGGTTAAATTTTGATTCTAATACAACTCAGTTTCAATTTGTTTCTGAATTTGATTATTTAACTTTTGGACATTTAAATTTTGGTGTTGATGGAATATCGTTATATTTTGTTTTATTAACTACTTTCATTACTCCAATTGCTATTATTTCTAATGCTTATAATATTAATTCTAATTTGAAATTCTTT
Source organism: Leccinellum luteum (assembly GCA_038091855.1). Classification (NCBI taxonomy): domain Eukaryota; kingdom Fungi; phylum Basidiomycota; class Agaricomycetes; order Boletales; family Boletaceae; genus Leccinellum; species Leccinellum luteum. The sequence goes on along the minus strand of JBBPPG010000200.1, from coordinate 27,296 downwards.
TTAATTGCTTTCTTAATTTTAGAAACTTTACAATTAGCTTTATTTTTAGTGTTAGATTTATTATTATTTTACATATTCTTTGAAAGTGTATTACCTATTTTATTTATTATAATAATTGTATATGGATCAGGAGAATTTAGATTTAGATCAGCTAATTTATTTTTCTTATATACATTATTTGGATCTTTATTTATGTTATTAGCTATTTTACAAATTTATAATTTAGCAGGTACTACAGATTTCCAATTAATCTCATTAGTTGATATTAATGCTGAAGCACAAAAAATATTATGGTTAGCTTTCTTCTTAGCTTTTGCTATAAAAACACCTTTATGGCCTTTCACTGGTTGGTTATATAGAGCTCATGCTGATAGTCCTTTAGCTGGATCTATTTTATTAGCTGCTACTATATTAAAATTTGCCACATATGGTTATATTAGAATATTAATTAATTTCTTACCTGATGCTACAAATTATTTTGGTCCTTTAGTTCAAACTATTGCTATTATTACTTTAATTTATGCATCTTTAACTACAATTATTCAACAAGATACTAAAACTCTTATTGCTTATTCAAGTATTGCTCATATGAGTGTTGTTATTTTAGGATTATTCTCTAATAATATTCAAGGTATTGAAGGTGCTATTTTATTAGCTTTAGCTCATGGTTTTGTTTCTCCTGCTTTATTTATTTGTGTAGGTGGAGTTATTTATGAAAGAACAGGTACTAGAATTATTAAATATATTAGAGGTTTAGTTTCTTATATGCCTATTTTCACTATTTTATTCTTTATATTCACATTATGTAACACAGGTATACCTTTAAGTTTAAATTTCTTAGGTGAACAATTAAGCTTAATTGGAATATGGGAAGTTAATCCAATAATCTCATCAATAGGGGCAATAGGTATAGTATTATCAGCATGTTATTCTATTTTCTTATATAATAGAATATCATATGGAACTTATTCACCTAATATGAATAATGTAATTGTATCAGATATTACTAGAAGAGAATTTATTATTCTAATAACTTTATTAATACCTACAATAATCTTAGGAATATTCCCTAATGTTATATTAGATTCAATCCACATATCAGTATCAAGTTTATTATATAATATATAATATATTATATATATATAAATATATATATTTCAATATTTTATAATAGTTTATAATTTCTTTAATTAAATTTATTTTATTACCTCCCCTCCTTTTTTAAAATTTAATCAAATAGAAAAAAGATTTGATTAATATAAAAGTATGAGCTGACAATATAAATTTAAATATATTAAGGGTACAATTTTATGTTAATATATAATAAATTTTATTCAATACTGAAAAATCTAGTAAGTATTTAAACTATTTTTTCAAGCTTTTAAAATTTAATAATTTATATATTATACCGTATCCTATATATTACATTATATATTTAATGGATTATTAAATAAGTAAATAAACTTTTTTTATACATTTCCATTTTAAATAATTGGATAATTAATTACTTTATTTATATTTTTTCGAATATGTTTAATTAGGTTAGTAAAATAACTCAAAAATATAGCAAAAAAATGGAAAATAATCAAAGAAAAATAGGAAAAATGATACCATTATTCTATTCAAGTTTAAAACAAAAATTAAATTTAACTATGTCTATGAATCCAAAATATAAAGGAAGTACACATAATCCTTCTTATGTAATAGGTAATTTTGATGGTTTCTTTAAAAATAGTTCTAAAACAAAAATGAAATTTTTCAGAAGAAAATTAAAAAGTTTACAATTATATAGTAAAGAATTAAAAAATTACCAATTAAATAATAATTGTTTAGATTTAGTAAACGTAACAAAAGAACAATTAAATACACAATCTGTAATAAATAAAAATTCACTATCAAATAACGTGAGTCTAATTAATAGTAATATGACAAATAAATATGTTGATTATAAAATAATTAAAAAAATAAAATTACCCTTAAATTTATTAGTTAATAATAATATCAATAATAATATTAAAAATATTAATTATATAAGATTAATTAGTAAATTTTATCCTGATTTAGCTGTAAATAAAAATAATATTTATAATTTTAATATAAAAAATACTAGATTAATAAAAAATATTTATACTTTATTACATTCAGCTTTTATCTCAATGCATTGTTTAATTAGTCAACCAAGAATATCTTATACAAATGATAAAGTATTTATACAGTTATTTTTTTATCCAGATGTTAAATTATCTAAACATATGAAAGCAAAATGGAATCAAAATTTAATTAATAAATTATTAAATAAATTAGATTATAAATCTAAAAAAGAAATTACAAGATTATTTAAATCAACTTATTTTAATAATAAACAAAAATTAATAAAATTATTTAATAAATTAAATTTTAATGATCAAAAAGAAGCAGTAAAAAATTTTACTATGCCATCAAAACAAATTAAAAAAATAATTGATATAATAATAAAAAGAAATGAATCATTTAAAATGTCTGATATTCAAGCTCAAAAAAGAATAGTAAGATTATTTAATAATACATTTATTAATTATAATAAACCTATTCATTATTCTGAAGATAATCAGAATATCAATAAATTACAAAATAATTCTATGTTTTTAAATATTTATAATCATAGATTAAAAGTTTTATCTCAACTATTAAGTAAAATTTTTAATAAATCTGTTCAATTAGAATTAATTAGATTACATTATCCTTTCTATGATCCTAACATTATTGTTAATTTATTATCTTATTTCTCTGAAAATCTTAAAATTAGAAGATTATTAGGAAAAATTTATAAATCTGCATTAATTACTAAACCTACTGCTAATATTCAAAGAAAAAGATTCTCTGTTATACCAGGTTATTTAACTGGATTAACTGTCAAATTTGCTGGAAGATTCCCAACACAAAAAATAGTACCAAGAAAAACAGTAAAAACTGAAAAAATAGGAAGTTTAGCTAGAAAAAAAGCAGTATTAGTAGAAACAGCAAGATTTTCAAATAAAAATAGAAGAGGATCATTTAGTATATCAGTATCAACAGGATTATATTTAAATAATTTTTTAAAATAAATATTATTATTTAATTATTCTTTTCTCTTTAATTTTCTAACTTTTAGAATTAATTTAAACCCCTCTTTATTTTATTTTGCTATTTATAGCGTTTAAATTACTTATATATATATAAACTTATATTTATAAGTACGTAAATATAAATATTATTATATGTTTACGTTTTATTTGATTTTTGTTCATTTAAGGACTCTGCCTTTATTTAAGAAAATTTAGGTCACAAATTCAAGGTAAAACCTACTTAAGTATTAGTATAAAGTATTAATATTTAATGATTTCTGCCTTTAATTGTAATAAAATAATTATTACGAACGGAAAACCGTAGGCAAACAAAAAATTATAATTTCAAAAATGAAAAATTTATTATTAAACATTTTAGCTTTTGGTGCTATTATTTCTGGTTTATTAGTTATTACTTCTACTAACCCTGTATTAGCTGTTATATTCTTAATTTCAGTTTTCTTCAATATTGCAGGTTATTTAATTTTATTAGGTGTGGAATTTATTGGTATATCTTATATATTATTATATGTAGGAGCTATAACTGTATTATTCTTATTTGTTATTATGATGATTAATATAAAATTAACAGATATTTTAGAAACAGGTTCTCAATATACTCAAAATTTCCCATTAGCATTAGCTATAGGTTCTTTATTTATTTATATAATATTTACTGTATTACCTTTCCAAATTAATAATGTATCTATTATCTCTATATTCTTTGATTTAACTAATATTGTTAATAGTTTATTCTTAACAGTTAATAATTCATCTGTAGTTAATGTATTAACTACATTTAATCCTTCTATAGCTGATACTACTATAACTAACTTTACACATATTGAAGCTATAGGTCATAATTTGTATACATATGGTGCAGCTTTATTATTAATATGTAGTATATTATTACTATTAGCAATGGTAGCTACTATCTTTATATCAAGAAAATCTAAATTCTAATATTTTTTAAAAAATAATATAAAATTTATTATTCACTAATCAAGAAAATAATTTAATTTTAGATGATTAATTTATTAAGCTTAGCTAACACAGTTTTTATAAACCCCTCCAATTTTTAATATAAATTTAATTTATTAATTGTTTTACAATAATATATAAAATATACATAAAAGTATAAAGATATATAATTTCATATACAATATATAAAACATATATAAGGGTATTTAAGGTTTTAATGATTTTTATCAGTTTATTAATATTAATTGTGGCTATTGCCATTCCTTCTATTAGATTAAATTTGTCTCCTAATTTATTTGTAAGATTAACTGCTATTATATTTATTTATGCCGCAGGTTTGTCATTTAATTCCTTATATGTTCAATCAATTGAATCAGGTTTAGGTATATATAGTGGTTTATTCCATGTAACTATAACATCTCAGATAATAGATATTTTTATATATACAACAGGTGCTTTAATATTAACAGCTTGGCCTATATTTAATAATTATTTATTAAAAAATAGTTACAAAAATAATTTTAATTTAGAATCAAATAAACTAACTTATGTTAATAACCCAGCTACTGAATATTCTTTAATTGTAATATTTAGTACTTTAGGTTCTTCATTATTATTATCATCATCAGATTTTATCTCAATGTATTTAAGTTTAGAATTACAATCATTTGGAGTATATATCTTAGCAACTTTATATAGAGATTCAGAATCAGCTACTGCAGCTGGATTAAAATATTTCTTATTAGGTGGGTTATCATCTTGTGTGATACTATTAGGAGTAGCTTTAATTTATTCTTATACAGGAATTACTAATTTTGAATCTTTATATAGTTTAAGTTCTGTTATAAATGTTTTCTCAATCCATGAACCTGTTTCATTAGGTATAACATTAGGGATCTTATTTATCTTTTTAGGTCTATTATTCAAAATAGCAGCAGCACCATTACATAATTGGGCTCCTGATGTTTATGATAACAGTCCTACAATAGTAACTATTTGGTTAACTATAATGCCTAAAATCTCAATAATATTCTTACTATTTGAAATAATAAATGGATTAAATTTATCAACTTCTTTATTAGAATTAGATAATATTAATTTCTTACCTGCATTTTTCTTAAATTTAGCTAATTATAAAATAGTAGAAATTAAACATTTATTATTATTAAGTGCTTTATTCTCTTTAATTATAGGAACAGTAGTTGGATTATCACAAATAAGAATAAAAAGATTATTAGCATATAGTACTATATCTCATGTTGGATTTATATTAATTGCTTTAGCAATAAATTCCGCAAGTTCAATAGAAGCTTTATATTTTTATATCTTTCAATATAGTTTAACAAATTTAAATGTATTCTTAATCTTATTAGCATTTGGATATGTTATTAATAAAAATAATTTAATTAATAATAATTTAATTAGTTCAGATATTAATTTTATTTCTCAATTAAAAGGTCAATTTTTCCATAATCCTTTTTTAAGTTTAAGTTTAACTGTATGTTTATTTTCAATGGCAGGAGTACCACCTTTAATTGGTTTCTTCTCTAAATATTATGTTTTATATTCAGCTATTGATAGTCAATATTATTTAATGGCTATTGTAGCTATATTAACTAGTGTAATAAGTGCTTCATATTATATAAAAATAATAAGAGTACTACATACAGAAAATACAAATACTAACTCAAATACAACAGAAAGTAATGAATTAGTATTAAATAATTTCCATAGTTTCTTAATTTCTAGTTTAACTTTAGGAATTTTATTATTCTTAATTAAACCTACAATAATTTTAAATAGTGTACAGTTACTATCAATATTATTATTTGATTAATATATCATGAATACTAACTTAATTACATTAATTATTGTTGTTCCATTTTTAGCTGTTGTTTTATTAGCTTTAAATTTATTATTAGCCCCTAAAAATGCTTATGAAGCTAAAGCATCTGCTTATGAATGTGGTTTCTTAGCTATTGAAGGTCAAACTAGAGCTACTTTCCAAATTCATTTCTATATTGTGGCTATGTTATTCTTAGTATTTGATTTAGAAATTTTATTATTATTTCCTTTAGCTGTTACTCTGTATCAAGTAAGTACTTATGGTTTTATAATAGGATTAATCTTCTTCTTCGTATTAACTATAGGTTTCGTATTAGAAATTGGATCTGGAGCTATCTCTTTAACTGATACTCATGAATAATTTATTTTTAATCCTTAATAACCCCTCCCTTTTTACAATTATATTATTATAATATTTAAACTAAAAACTTACTAAAATAAGTCACCTAAACAAAAATAGTTATGCATATAAAAATATATTATAAACCTAACTTAAAAGAAGTTCATATATTAATTTCTTTTGAAGGAGAGGTGATCCGATTGGTAATGGTGGTTCTCTGTAAAAGAATTGGTCTTAGACCACATTAGGTTCGATTCCTAAACTCTTCAATTAGTTAGAATAAATTAATTAACCTAAGAATAAACATCCAAATATAAAATAGACATATAAATGTCTAATAATAAATTTTTTAAGACTGTAGCATAATTGGTTAATGCAGTTCGCTCATAATGGATATTATAAGGGTTCAATTCCCTTCGGTCTTATTATAAATAAGGGTACTTGGTCGAGTCTGGTTTATGGCGCTCGTCTTGAAAACGAGTACTCCAAAAGAGTCGTCGGTTCAAATCCGACAGTGCCCGTACTATTGAATTAATAAAAATAATTAAATTTAATTATTCAACTTTAAAAGAGATATAAAATATTGTGAGAACACATATAATAAGACAATTAAATATTAATTGTTTAAAATTAGTAAGAATTTAATTTTGGTTCCGATTGAACGTTATTCAGTAGTTTTAAGACATGCAAATCGTTATTTCTGATAGTAAATTTAGGTTTATTCTAAGAAATAAGGTGTAGAGGTGAGTATAGTAAATAAGATACCCTATAAGTCTTCATAGATAGGAGATAAATAATCAGAAAAGAAAATAAGAATAGTCTTACAATTTTTATGAATATTTTCGCATTATATTAATCTTAATTAATTAAATAATTATAATAGTATAATTATTACTAATATTATTAAATTTTATAATTATTATTATTTGACTTATTAAGCATATTAATAATTTTATTTAATATATTAGTAATAAATGATTATGGTAAAATTTTTTTATTTTACTTTAAAAGGAATTTTTCTGCTTTAGGATTCTATTTACTGTGATTACGATAGTTGGTAGTGGTAACGGCCTACCAAGTCTACGATCAAAAGCCAAGTTTGATAGAACTTATGGCCACATTGGGAATGAAATACCCCAAGTAATATAAAATTACCTGCAGTCAAGAATATTAGTCAATGCTCGCAAGAGTGAACTAGCTAACTGAAATCTTAATTTTTTAATTATTAAGATAAGGTAAGAGAAAATAATGATATTATCTTACTATTAGTGTCGTCTAAATTTGGTGCCAGAAGACTCGGTAAGACCTTAGACGCGAACGTTAATCGTCATAATCAGGCGTAAAGGGTGTGTAGGCGGCTTTAAAAAATTTTTATATTTAAATTAAAGCTAGAATCTAAAAGAGGGTAAGCTAAACAACATAATTAATTAGGACTGACAACTTATAATAATGTGGAGTACTAAAGGTTAAAGCTATTTATCTACTTAAGATTGACGCTCAGAAACGAAGGGGAGAATAAGAAACTTAGATTAGAGACCTAATTATCTCTCTCAGTCAACGATGAATGGTAGTTATTAAAAATACAAATATAATTTTTTATATAAATATTAGTAACGAGGTTAACACGATGACCATTCCGCCTTGTTAGTAAGACTGCAAAGTTGAAAACAAAAAAATTAGTCGGTCTTGAAGCAAACGAAGTGAAGCATGTTATTTAATACGATAATCCGCGTAAAATCTTACCAGTTCTTGTATATTCTTATTAATGTTTATTTAAATTTTATAATATATTGAAAAGCAATTTTCCATATTATTATAATTAAATAAATTATTATAAGATTACAGGTGTTGCATGGCTGTCGTCAGTCCGTGTCGTAAGAAGTTTGGTTAAATCCGTAAACGGACGAAATCCCTAGTATTAATTTAAACATAATACATAATAGTGTTGATAAGATGCTAGTTGGGGCTAAGACAAGTCATTATGGCCCTTATGAACTGGGCTATAGACGTGCCACAAAAACTTTTACAAAGTGATGCAATTCTGTCCTTAAATAATAAGGAGAAAGGAGGAGCTAATCATTAAAGAAAGTTAACTATTAAATTAGTTGAATTGTCATCTGAAACTCGGTGACATGAAAAAGGAATTTCGAGTAATCGTTGATCATTACGCAACGGTGAATTAAGCATTCAGGATGAACTAACCGTCTGTCGCTGGGAAGGAGCTTGATTTTAAGGAAGCTGTGTATTGTTCTTATTTTCTTATTTACAATCTATTTGATAGAAAGTATAAATTAATTTTATATAAGTATTAGTTTAAATTAGAAATTCCTTAATTGGGAAAATAGTATATGCTTATTAACTATTTAATTCTAAAAATTATAAACGTGATTGTTAAGAAAAAACTGAACCCAACGAATTAAATTGAGTAACATCTCAAAAGTCATAGCAAGGTAGCCGTACTGGAAGGTGCTGCTGAAAAATAAAACGAAGAGTATATAACCCCCCTCCAATTTGTTTTATGTTACTAATTTTATTTAAAAAATTATTAAATAATAATCAATAATAATTAACTTAATAATTATTATATACTAATAAATATTAGGGGGTTAGCTGAGTGGTTTAGCAGTAAATTTACACTTTACAGACAGAGTTTCGATTACTCTACTCCCTATAGTAAAATACTTATAAGCATTTATAACTGTAATTATTAATATATTAAATAATGTTAAATTTTAACATTATATTAACAAGTATGCCGTAATTTAAGGTAACCGGGTAAATCTTAGGCATTTACGCTTATAGCAATTAAGAGTTCGAGTCTCTTTACTTGTAATTTACAGTTTACAACATAACTTTAAGGAAAAATAAAATTAGTTAATTAATTAATCAATTTTTATAAAACATGTTTAGCTAAATGGTACAGAATTTGCCTACGAAGCAAGAAATTATAGGTTCAAAACTAATAAGATGTTTAAGGTATATAATATATCTTAATTTTATTGATATACATTAGATTAAATAAATAAATTATTTATTCCGCCATAAATACAACAAGAGCTACTTGTAAAACTTTATCATTATTAATGATTTAGATACAGTTTCTAAATCAAATAGTGATTATACTATTAATACCAGTATCATGTTTAATTTTAACATTGTTTTTAATATTAATAAATTTATATTGAGTATTTTTAAATAATTTAATTTAAATTTAAATCTAATAAATTTAATATAAATTATTATTATCATCGAAAATAGTAACATCTCTTGATAACAGTATCTGAATAATTTAAAATCTATAATTACCTCTAATATATGATTATAAAACTAAGTTTATATTTACTCTTTTTATATATTTAATTACACCTCATTTTCAATATCCTGCGTTGAAGGAGAAGAATTTTTTTAACTAAATGAGTTTTTAATTAAAAAAATTGAGATTAACCGATTTGAACGGTTACCTTTGCTGCTCTGAAGAGCAATATTCTGCCTTTATAATAAACCTCAATTTAAGGGAAGGGGGGGTTAAAATTTAATTCCAATTTTAGGTCTATTTACTTTTAGTACAGTATATATTGCTGGATTATCTACTGAATAAAATTTAGAGTTTGAAGGTTTATCATTATCTTCTTTAGGAGTATATTCTAATGTATTAGGATAATATAAATAATAAATAGTAATATCAGATATAATTACTACAATTCTAATTCAAATTCATAATGTTTAATTTGAACTATTTTGATCAGAATGTAATTGTCTGTATTTACTGATATAGCTACATAATTATTTGTAGGTTGTATAATTTTCTTAATTTATAAATAATCTCTCAGAATAACCCAGAATGATAATTTCTATAATAACTCATATAAATTTATATATGAAATATGTAAATAATTGATATCATAAAAATAGATAACTTATAATAACATATAACAAATATTAGACCTTCAAAATAATTAATAAATTATGAAAGAAGTATATAAATAATGGTTTAGAAATAATAATTTATTATTCATATGGCAAAAAAAAAAACAATTTAAATAAAATTACCTTTTTTTATTTCATTTTAGTTTTTTTTAATATTGTAATTTTTATATAAATATAGATTTTTAAAATAATTTTCATTGATTTGTGTAGTTTGACTGTGAAATTTATCCACTAATAGATATGGAATAAAACCAATTTTAATTTGGCCATTTTTTTAAATGTCCTCTTTTAATAAATATAAGTATATTATATAAAATATATAATAATTGGTAAATTCCATCGTAAAATAAATAAAAAATAAATAAATATGAATTCAAATAATGTTAATCAATTAATACAAAAAGTCTTAAAAAATCTGTCGTTTGTAGGAGTAGGTTTAGGAATGTTTAATACAGTAAATAATCTTACAACAAATAAAGCTTTAAGAGATAATTTAGAGGGTGAAAGAATTAAAAACTCTCAATTAATTGAAAGAGTTAATAATATGATTAAGGATAATGAAACTAATTCTAAATTAGAAAATATAATTATAAAAAGCTTTGAAAATAATGAAATAAAAATTAAAGAATTAAATAACAAAGTGAATCAATTAATTGAAAATAAGTCTAATGGAGAAAATATAGTAATAGAAATTAATAATAGTATGAAAGATATTAATAAAGATTTATGTGAAGTTGTTAATCAAATAGATGAAACTTTAAGAAGTAATATAATTGATCTTGAAATATTTAATTCAATAATAACCTATATTAATAATTTAAACTTCCTTCAAACTTTAGCCTTTACTCATATATGCGCTGTACTTCTTATATTTATATTCTTAATTGATTTAATAGGTATATTTTTTAGTGATTATTTAATGGAAAAATTTAATACTAAAGCTAAATATCCTAGAATATTTAAATTATTAGAAATAAGAAGAAAATTTAGAATTTTGAATTTAACTAAAGATTTAATAATAATCTTAATAGCCTTAATTGCATTATTATATATAAATATGTTGTTATTTAACACATTTTCTATATAATTCTTTGAATTTTATAAGTAATATACCCTATCTGTTTTCATTGCAAAACTCTTATATGTTATTATTTCTACCCTCCCGAAAATGGGGGTGTTAAAAGAGCAATAAAAGTGCTTAAAGTGGAGTTATGGCTCGCTTTATGAAAAATAAGATCAGATCAAAAAAATCTTTATATAGCCCCTCAAATAATAAAATTTATATTGGGGCTATATCCCTTATGAAATACGAATAATCAGACTCGAACTGATCACATCTACTTGGAAGGTAGAGGTTATACCAACTTAACTATACTCGTTAGATTTTTATTTATCATTCTTTTATTTATTTAATTGTTTTTTCAAGTTAATGATATGGAGGGGATATAAGATTAAATTAAAATTAATTATTAGTTAATTTAATTATGAGTATAATAATAAGAAAGCAATCATTAATGAGAATAATCCTGTAGCTTCAGCTAAGGCGAATCCTAAAATTGCGTAACCGAATAATTGTCCTCTTAATTGAGGGTTTCTAGCAGTAGAAGCGATTAATGAAGCAAAGATTTGTCCGATACCTAATCCGGCACCAATTAAACCTGAACAAGCTAATCCTGCACCGATGAATTTTGCAGCAGCTAACATAAGTATTATAATATATATATTTAAAAGATAGTGTCTGACGTATATTATAATTTAAATAATATTACTCTTTTAAATAACGGTTATTATTTAAACTATTTTTTACGAGTCCTACCAGATTCGAACTGGTACCATACTAAGTGACAATTAGGAACTCTACCTATTTAAGCTAAGGACCCCTTTTTAGCAATAATTTATTTTTTATTTAATATTTTCTTCAAGAGCAAGGCGACTCGAACACCTAACAACGATTTTGGAGATCATCATATTACCAATTATACTATGCTCTTTAATCTTTATAATTAATATTCTATATAAATATATATTATATTTATATAAATAATAATAATTATTATTAAGGAAGTAAAGAGATTCGAACTCTTAACCGTTTCATTAAAAGTGAAACACTCTGCCTTTTGAGTTACACTTCCAACTTATATCTATCGATTTTAACTAAGAAACAGATATATAATAATTTATTAAAATAACTATTCTTATTTATAAACTTTTTATTTTAATAATTAGTATTATTTATAAACTTTTTATTTTAATAATTAGTATTATTAATTATCCCTAAAATTTTTTAAGGATATAATAATATAAGAGTATAACTCTACCTTGAGTTACCCCGATTCGAACGAGGAAATTCTTCGCCAAAGGAAGACGTTTTGCCAATTATACTATAACTCATAACAAAACATTAATTATTATTATATTTATAATATTAATTTTAAATATACTCTTTTAGTTAGTCTATTAATTTGCCTAAAGGTGGACTTGAACCGCCAACGACTTATTACAAGTAAGTTATTTTACCAATTAAACTATTCAGGCTATTTATAAATTTAATTAAATAAAAATGCCTCGGAATGGAGTCGAACCACTGTCTTTCGATCTTCAGACGAACGCTTTAACCCTTAAGCAACCGAAGCTTATAAATATTTCTCAGTATTTTAGTATGGAGAAAGATAGACTCGAACTATCATTACAGTAGTGCAAGTACAGTTGATTACCAATTATCAGATTTCCCCTTTAATCCTTATACTATAAATTATATATCTCTTTTAAAAATAATAAATTAAAAATGTATAATTTATACTTTACTTAATAAATAATAATAACCTGTTATTTAATAAATATTATGAGTTTTTATAGGATTTCATTAAAGTATTTTATAATTAATAAAATTATTAGTTAATTTAATAACCTTAGTTTATGTATACAATATTGTTATACATTATAATTTTAACAATATTAATTACACACTTCAATATATAATTTAGAATAAGATATATATTTTTCAGTACTTTATTTAATTTTAGGTAGGAGGGGAGCAAATAAATTTTATTCTAATTATATTAAAAATAATAAAAAAATAAATAAATTAATTATCATCATTTACATTGAATCTACCCAAGCTAAGTAATCTTGTACTGAAACTGCTTCTACAGCTATAGGCATAAACCCATGCCATGTACCACAAATTTCTGAACATTGACCATAGAAAGTTCCTGTTCTTTCAGCTAAGATTGAACATTGATTTAATCTACCTGGTGTAGCATCAATTTTTAGTCCTAAGGATGGAACAGCGAAACTATGGATTACATCTGCACCTGTTACAATTAATCTTATGTGGCAATCTACAGGGATAATCATTTTATTATCTACATCTAATAATCTAAATTGACCTAATTCTAAATCAGATTCAGGGATCATATATGAATCAAATTCAATAGATTGTCCACTTTCTGTTACATAATCACTATATTCGTATGACCAATACCATTGGTGACCTACTACTTTAATTGTTATAGTTGGTGATGTTACTTCATCTAATAAATATAATAATCTAAAACTAGGGAAAGCAATTACTATTAAAATTAAAGCTGGTGTAATAGTCCAGATTAATTCTATTAATGTCCCGTGGTTAATATATTTATATACAATAGGAGATTTGTTATAACTATAGTAGTACATTAAAGAACCTAAAGCCCAGAAAACTCCTACACAAATAACAACTAAATAAAAGAAAATAGAATTATGTAAATCCACAATACCTGAAAAGGCTGGTGAAGCAGAATCTTGGAATCCTAATTGCCAAGGTTGAGGTGCATCATTATATAAAGTATTAAAAATTGATATATTTTGTAACATTGTTTGTATTAAAAAATTTTATTTTTAATCTATCAGTCTTAGTTTTTTTACAGTATTATTATAATAATTCTATTATTAACACTGATTATTTTACCTATTTATACTATTTTATAATATATATTATAAAATTAGATAAGTTAGGTATTACTAAGATTTATCTTAATCAATTCTTTTATTAAAAATTTAAATTTCAATAAAATCGGGAAATAAAAAGATTTGTACCTTTTAATAAATATATTAAGATAATTATTCTTAATATATTATATTATATTAAATATGTAATAACTATATTAAATAGTTTAAAAAGTAAATAATTAAAAATATTTACTTATTACAAATATAATAATAAATTTATTTTTGACAACCTAAAACATCAAGTCTATTTTAAAAATTAGTAATGCTAAACTTACGATTTTACAATCAATTCATTTGCATCCTATCTAAGAAATGATCTATTTCTTTATTTATGAATTTTTAATCTCTTTGTGTATTATTACAATATTTTTAAATCATATTGCTAAATAAATATAATATACGTATATATATTTATATACTTTTCTATCAATATAGATAACTATAGTATAAAATTGTAGTATATATTTTATATCGATTACAAGAAATGATTATTATTAGGAAAGTAATAATAACCACTCGTGATAGAGAACAAAGAGAAATTCATTGATAGTATCTAGGGGATAGATTCGAACTTGATATACTTTCAGTAATTATCTAATATGTTTGTGGCTACCCAACTATGCAAAGTTATATAATTTATTATTTTAAATAAATTAGTTAATATTACAATTGGTACACTAGAGAAACACAGCCTATTGGTCCTTTCGTACTAGAAGGTCTTCCCCTTTTTACTATTTGTCCCTCAAAAGGATAGGGACCATACTGACTCACGTCGTATTAAACCCAACTCATGTAATTTTTTAATCGGCGAACAGCCGAACCCTTCCAAGGTTTTGCCCCTGGAGGATAAATTAAGTCGACATCGAGGTCCCAAACAGCCAGGACAATGTGTACTCTCGCTGGCTATTAGGCTGTTATCCCCAGCGTAACTTTTATCAATTGATCCCTGTCTATTCCATAATATAGCAAGGGGTCACTATGCCCTACTTACGTATCTGTTCGACTATTAAGTCTTTCAGTTAAGCATGCTTACCGTCATTGCACTCTACAGAACCTTTCATGGTTCATTAACTTCCATTTAATTTCTAGCATACCTTATTAATGAAATATAAAAATTAATTTTAAAGTAATTATTAGAATTAATAATTTACAATATTAATTTATTTGTCAGTATATTTATTATTTTTTATAAATAAATATATTAATTATTTTAATCTATTTGGATGTACTTTGCTACTCTATTAAAGACGACCGCCCCAGTCAAACTGCCAACTAGTCAGCTATTTCCTCTTAAATTTTATAAATAAGAAGATAAATACCAGTTCCACCTCAGACCTAAGGTTTTCCATAGATGCCAAATCGACTCCCTATTATCTGTATAACCGAGGTAATAGAACATTTATATGATAACTAGCTACAGTAAAGCTGCATGGGGTCTTCCCGTCCTCTTTGAGGTAACCCGCATCTGCACGGGTAATTCAATTTCACTGAGCAAGTTGTCGAGACAGTGAAGCCATCGTTAAATTATTGATACCGGACCACATTTAATGGCCAATTTATTTTGCTACCTTAGGATCCTCATAGTTAAGACCGCTATTAACCAATTTTTTGTAAAGAAACAGTTACCTATTATTATTACTTATTAATATGGCATTGGGCAAATCTCACTACCTATACTATTATTTTCATAATTGCAGATAGTTGTGTTTTTAGTAAACAGTCGGGGCTTCCGATTTTGTGCCACCATATATATAATTTAATAGGAGTTATTAAATTACTAAATTCATGGTTCCTCTTCTTGTCGAACTTATGAGGATAATTTGCCGAGTTCCTTAACAACTTTTAGCTCTACGCCTTAGTATACTCTACCTACGAACCTGTGTCGGTTTAGGGTACGGTTGTGCTTAGATACTATAATTAAATAAAACTTGCCTAAATCATTAAATTACTTATTAATTAGCTCTCACTATATTACATATGTAACTTAACTTCTACTAATTTAGGATTTTTGCTTATACAAATATAAATTTTTTAAATATTTAATAATAAACAAATGACTAGTTTGATATTATTAAATACAATTTATTATTTTTTTTTTGATATAAACCTTTTAGAATATTCACTCTAAAATAATAAAATTATAAGACTAAATTAATATATAGAACCGAAGTTATTCAAAAACATCTTTTTCCTGGCCCAATTTGTAAAATTTACTATAATAACTTATTATTATAATCATATTTAATATTCACTTAATATAATACAAGAACAATTCAATATTATTTTTAACAAATTCTCTTAAAATTTAATAAAAATAATCTTCTATCATTATAATTACTTACAATGAAATTCTATGTGTAAATAATATTCTCCATTTGGACTTTCAAAGCTATACTCATCAGCCAAAACGTTGGTTTTGTACCTTAGAGACCGCATTAACATTAGTAGATTTAATCTTTAGCTAATAACCCTTTCGTATTCGGCGAGAAAGTTTATACTTTCTTTTTACGTTACTCATGTCAGCATTATCTCTTCAGATTCCTATTATATACAATGTAACACTGTAAATTGTGGGTTTGTATTCCTTTCCTAGAGGAATATATTCTTTGAATTATCTGAATGTTCTACTACCTAGATTTTAAATATAGATAATTATTTCTATCTTTAAAATTAACACGATATCGGTTGATTATTTTAGACCCGTTAAATCTTCGGAGCAACAATCTAAGGGTTGATACGTTGATACACGTTCATTATAAGTAGCGACTACCAGGCTCACTTTTCAACTGCATTCAATTTGTAACTTCCTTTATTTCACTTAATAATCATTCGGGACCTTAATCAGTGTTCACGGCTGTTTCCGTCTTGACTATCCAACTTATCATGAATAGTCTGAATATCTACCATCTATTTATGTAATTCCGAGATTTATTTCCATTGGTAAGATTTTTACGTCCCCGCAAATTAAACTCCTATTAAACTTAATTAATATTTGTATGGAATTACCGTGCTGTACCTCCATAAATATTGTGTAGATGTCATACTAAAATATGTTTCGTAGAAAACCAGCTATCACCAGGTCAGATTGGCATTTCACCGCTTTCCAAAAATCTTCGGAGAATTATGCAACATTCAACCGTTCGATCCTTTAATAATCTGTTCTTGGAAAGATCACCTGGCTTCGGGTCTAATAGCAGTAACTTAACCCATATTATTTAAAAATATAGTCGCTTTCGCTTAGGCTTTAAACCTTGCTACTCCTATTAACTTGCTGACCCATTATGCAAAAGGTACGCCATTGTCACGTTTCAAATTATAATTTTGTGACTTTGACTGCTTATAGAGTTACTAATTCATGATCTATTTCACTGCGTGTTATTTACATTCGTTCGAACAAAATGTTCGATAAGAACTAATATTATTGGTATCTTTATTTCTTTTCTACAAGTAATATTATTCTACACTCTTTTCAACTTTTCCCTCACGGTACTTTTCACTATCGCTAAATTTATAAATACTTAGCCTTAGAGGATGGTTCCCCTATATTCCGACAAGTTTTCTCCCATCGTACTTAAAAATAATAAAATCTAACATATAAAATACAGGTCTCATATTTAATTCACCTTCTTAGTTGTAATCGTAATTACTATGTATAAATTATATAAATAATTATCATATCTATCTATAATCATTAAGCATTTAGTTCTTACTAATATTTTATTAGAAGAATTTAAATTATGTAAAATATATTATTAGCTAATATTCCTTCATTAAATTTAATTTATTTAACTAATAAATATATTTTTAACTTAATCTTAATTTTAATTATATAAGCTATAAGTTTAAACCAGTTATTAAGTTTACTTAATGTTATAGTGATAATTTTTTTATTATAAGTTAGATTTTGGCTAATCCGATTTCACTCACCATTACTTTCGGAGTCTCGGTTGATTTCCTTTCCTTTCCTTATTGAAATGTTTTACTTCAGGAAGTTTTAATAAAAAGGTTTCCCTTAGGATTGTCTCATCTCGTAATTTTCTTATTCCTAATAAAATTAAGATAATTTATTAAATTATAAGCAATATGTAGACTTTTGGCTATGGAGCCTCCTTTTATATAAATTTGCTAGTAATCCTTAATAACCCCTTTAAAATACTCATTAATTATTTAAAAATAATTATTTGATGTTGTACAATATTGTCATCGATACTTTTATATTTATTAGAAAAATAGTAATTTTGTAAATTACTAAAAATTTGGAATAATAAAGTAAAGTTCTATTATTCCGGTATAATTAAGGTAATTGAAATGTTATTCTTAATTAATAAAATCTTTTCCCCTAAACCAATACCTTATGTTATTTACTATTGGCATTTAGAAAGATTATTAACAACCTTTCCACTATTCCATTTCTTTTTATTTTCCGAATATATCTATTATACTTTAAGTTTACATCTTTTTCTATTTATTTTATGTTATAAAATATTAAAAATATTTTTTATAGAATATTCTCAATTAGAAACTAAATATGATTGAAGATTATTATATATGTATTCTTTTTCATTTAGTTTATTAGCCTTAATATTTGTATTAATGCTATGGGTTATTTTACAATGTATAATTATACCAACAACTACTCACTTTATATCAGACATTTTTTAATAAAACGATGACATTTATGACTCTAATACCACAATTAAATCCTAATATATTTGATATTATTTTGGATGAATTTTTGTTTAATAACCCTTTATTAACCGATAAAAATAAAACCATAAAAATAGAAATTAATTTTATGACTATTTTATATGACGGAACCGAAGATAAAGCATACCCTGATTTTAATTACAGATTAACAGGTTTTACAGATAATCTATTTACGAAAGCAGAAATAGCTGGAAAACTTTATTTACACTATAAACATTTTGATATTGATGATGATTGCATTGATTATGTAATATTTTCAATATCCATATGTTAAATCCAAGACAAGATATTTAATCTAAATGATCAAATTTTATATTACAGTAACTATAATCTTTATTCAAATATTTATTTTTAATCAATATTAAAATCCCCCTTCCTTATATAAAAATAGGTTAAATTCCAGACATACAATGATTAACCAATGAATAATAATTTATTTACACAATTAGAAACTAGAATTAAAGATCTTGAAATTAAATTAAATAAACCTAAAATAACTTTAAAAACTAAAATTGAACTATTACATGAATTAAATAGATTAAAAACCTTATTAAACGAATTTTATAAAACCAAAGAAAGTAAAAATAACGCTATTATAAATAATAATATAACCGATATTAATAAACAAATTGATAAAGCTAGTAGTAGAGGTAAATTTATGATTGATTATACTTATAACCTAGAAAAAGAAATTTTTATCAATGAAGCTAATTACTTAAAATTTATTGATAAATTCTGGGTTGATGTTGTTGGAGATTTAAATTCTGATCAAAGAATAATGGCTAGATTCTTAATTCAAATGAGTGATACTTCTGCTAGAACATTAAATAAAACCGAAATCTTAGTTAATACACCGGAATGTCTAAATAGTTTCAAAGAAATTATTAAATATAACCTTAATAATGTCTATGCTCATTATTTATCTCCTGATGAAGATAATCTGATAATTGGATTTATAATGAGATATAAAACTATGAAATCTAATATTAAAAATACTGTAACTAAAAAAGCTTTAGATATTAAAAAAGGTAGAATCCAAAGAACTGTTAAAATTAGAAATATTAATTACCCTTTATCAACTAATACAATAGATTTTGGAAATATTCAATATAAACAAGATAACTTAACATTTGTTATTAATTCAACTAAAAATATAAAATTTGAATTCGAAAGATTTACTGATTCTCAAATTATTAAAGTTTATAAAAATAATAAATTAATTAATACAATGAAAGATATCTTTATTGATTTAGATAATAATTTATTCAAAAGAATTGCAGGAAACTTAAGTTATTATATTAAAGATGGTAAAGTAATCTTACAGAGTAAAGAATATAACCCTAAATTTATTGAAAAAGCTAAATTAGATAAAAGCTTTAATGGGAATATGTATACAGCTGATTTTGAAACTTTAACTAAATTGGATAACAATGGTAAAAGATATTTTGAAGCTTACTCTGTAGCATTTTTTGATGGAATTAAAGCTAATTCTTATTATGTAACTGATTTCTTAAATTGGGAAGAAATGATGGTTAGATTCTTCAATGATTTATTTGAATTAAATCTTAAAGATACGGATATTTATTTCCATAACTTATCTGGTTTTGATGTTAATTTCTTGTTGAAACCTTTATTAAATATGGCTGATGTTAAATCAGAAATTATGTTAAGAGAAGATAAATTTATTCAAATTAAAATAACATCAGGTAAAACTAGTTTTAATATTAAAGATTCTTTATTATTATTACCAGGATCTTTAAATAACTTGAGTAAATCATTTAAAATTGAAACTCCAAAAGAAATATTTCCTAGAAAATTATTTGAATCCGAAACATTTCCAGCTGATTATATATCTCAAAATGTTCCAGATTATAAATATTTTAATCACAGTGAAGTTTCTTTAGATAATTATAATAAATATGCAGAAGGCTTCAAAGATAAATCTTGGTCATTGAAAACAGAAACATTAAATTATGTGGATATTGATTGTATAGCCTTACATCAGATTTTAATTAAATTTGGAAATATAATATACGATAGATGGGGTATTGATATTAAACATACACCAACATTACCTGCATTATGTTTTAAAATTTACAAAGCTAGATATATGCCTAAAAATACTATTCCTATAATTACTGGGATACCATATAGAGATATTAAACAATCTTATACAGGAGGTTCCACCGATATGTATATTCCATATGGAGAAAATATTTGGTGTTATGATATAAATTCCTTATATCCTACAGCAATGAAAAATTTCAAATATCCTACTGGTAATTTTATATCTTTTACTAATTTAAATAATTTAAATTGGTTAGAATTAGAAATTTTATTAAATAGAAAATTGTTTGGATTTATTGAATGTAAAATAGAATGTCCTTGGAATATCAAACATCCAATCTTACAGGTAAGAAGAGAAGTTAAAGGAAACTTAAGAACATTCTCTCCAACTGGAACATTTACAGGTTGGTTCCATACTGAAGAAATAACCGAAGCTATGAAATTAGGTTACAAAATAGAAATTATCTCAGGATATTTATTCGAAGAAGCTGAAATCTTTAGTGATTATATCGATGATTTATATCAAATTAAAATGGATGCTGATAAAAATAAAGATCAAATTTGGAGATTAATTAGTAAAAATTTAATGAATAGTTTATATGGAAGATTTGGGATGGATCAGTATTTATTAAATACTACGGTAATAGATAAAGATGATTTACAATTAGAAAATGTTTATAATAAATCTGAACTAGAAGATATAATCGAATTAGATGATAAATTATTAATTCAATATTTACCAAAAGATTTTGTTTCTTATTCCTACCAAGAAAATTTAGAATTGGATATCTCAATTGCTATAGCATCTTCTGTAACTGCATATTCTAGAATAATTATGGCTCAGTATAAAAATAATGATTCATATTCTTTACACTATACGGATACAGATAGCTTATATATTAGTTTTAATCTTGGGTTAGATAAAATAAATTTTGATAATAAATATGTTGATCCTTTAAAATTAGGTTATTTAAAAATAGAAAACCCTAAAGTTAATGGAAAACATGAAGCATATGAAAGATTTTATTTCTTAGGACCTAAATTTTATGTTGGAATCTTCAACGGTGAAATTGATTTTTCAAGCAAAACCAAAATAAGGGGTTTGCAAAAAGCCTATAGATCAATGATAGATGAATCTAAAATTAAATCTTTATTAAAATATAACAGAACCCCTATAAAAATAGAAACAATGAAATGGTATAAAGATTTAAGTAGTTCCACAATCTATATTGAAAAAAGACCTTATCATTTGGATATTGCAAATTACAAAAGATCTTTAATTTATAACTATTACAGCTCTGATAAAATTATTTTGGAAAAAACCTCTTCAATAAAAATGTTAAACAATAAAATATCTGGTTTTGGTAATTTTATTTATAAAAACGGTCAAATTTTCGAAGAACTAAGTTAAAATAAACCCCCTTCCTCATTCTTTTATGTATTGAGATTTATTTTAATGGTAGAAATCTATGGAGTTGCGTACCATAACAGAATCAGTTCGAATCTGATAATCTCATTTTTATTAATAACATGGGTGAGAATTAATTTTCTTGTGTTCAAATTTATATATAGTTTTTGTAGTATTTAAGGAATAAATACCTGGGGTTACAAAAAATTTGAAACTTGATACCCCCTACTACTTGGAAGGTAGAGGTTATACCAACTTAACTATGCTCGTGAAAAGGAATACTTATATCTCTACTTCTATAATTACTATAAATATAAATTTATATAACTTACTTTAAAATAGTGTAAAATATCTTAGATGTGAGGGTCAAATATAAAAGAGGTAGAATTAGTTTAATTGGTTAAAATGACGTCTTGTGGCGACGATGTTCAGAGTTCGAGTCTCCGATCCTACCCTTATAAAATAGTTATTTTTAATACACATATACTTTATAAAATAAAAGTAAACATATATTTATATATAATGAATTTTATTATTTTAATTGTATACTGAAAAAAGGAATTGAACCTTTATTTTACCATCATGAAGGGTACGTTCTTCCGTTAAACTATTTCAGTTAAAAAGTGAAATAAAAAAGAATATTTTAAGAATAGAATAATTTAGTAATAATGAGTTAGAATAAATATCTATAAGACAGTTTTTGTTAGTATAAATTTTCTGATTTATCTAATATATATTTTAATTTAGTATCTCAGGTTAAATAAAGGGTTTTCTATTTTCAAAATTAAATTAAGTTTTTAATAAATTAACAAACTTTAGTGTTAGATTTTATGTAAATTATATAATTTAATTTAAAATTTTCTCTAAGAATCCCACCAAATTACTTTGTATTTTGCACTTAAACTTTATTTTATTAAAATTAATAATAATTAAAATTATTAAATTATACCTTGAACCTTCCTAAATTTAATTAGTGTTATTACTTAATTTTTTATTAAGTAAATTAATATAACACAATTATTTTAATTCCAGTTTTAGACTTCTAACTCTCTTTTAAGTATATTATTATGTAGTTATTAAAGTTTAAATTAATATTTACGGTAAATCCCTTGGAGGGGGTTAAATAGTATTAAAGATTAATGTAATTCAATAGCATCTTTAATGTAAGAACATACTAATAAAACGAATACATAAGCTTGGATAAATGATACAGCTAATTCTAATCCTGTAATAGCTAAGAATAAAGCAAATGGTATTAAAGTTAATACAAATATTATTATTCCACCTGAGAACATTTTAAATAAGAATGTTGATAAGATTTTTAATAATGTATGACCAGCTACCATATTAGCAAATAATCTTATTCCTAATGAGAAAGCTCTAGCTAAATAACTAATTAATTCAATTAAAACTAATAAAGGAACTAAAGCTAAAGGTGTTCCAGAAGGAATAAAGAATGAGAAGAAGTGTATTTTATGGATAGATAATCCTAAAATAGTTACACCTATTAATATAGTAAATGATAATCCTATTGAAATTATTATTGATGTTGTAATAGTAAATGTATAAGGTATATTACCAACTAAATTAGAACATAAAATAAATAAGAATAAAGAATAAATAAATGGTAAATAAGCTTCTCTACCAATTTGATCTCTTACTATAGTATTTATACTTGCAAATAAACTTTCTAATAAGATACTTTCTTTATTTGGTATTAATTTCATTTTTTTATTAAAGTTTAAATTAATATTGTCTTTCCCAATATTTTTATGTAAAAATAATATTAAAGATAATACTAAAACTGTAAATAAAGCTGAATTTGTCAAAGAAAAAGATGTATTAAAGAATAAAGGTGAATTATAACTAGCTAAACTAACTACTTCAAATTGTTCTAATGGAGAATTTACAAATAAATTATTTAAGATATTTAAGTTCATTTTGTTTAATTAATTTTTTTTTTTAATTGTGTGCTTAGTTTTAATAAATACTTAATCTATATTGAAAAAATTAAAAATTAAGATACCTACACTTTTATGTTGTTTAAATAACATAAATAAGATAATTTTCTATTTAAAAATTTATAATAATAACTCCTATTACTATAATAACAATAATAAAAATTTCTATATTGACAAATAATATAAAATATACACCTACTTTACCCAATTCAGAGTTAAAACTAATATATAAACTATCTGTATCCGTATAATTTTTAAATATTCATTTTTCTATGTAAAAAAATGTTGTTCATTAGTTGATTTAATTATATTTCGAAATATGGTATTTACCACTAATTAGTTTTACATCGTTACGGATGTATAGAGAGTTTAGGATTCGAACCTAAAGTGATTAAATTATATCAGTTGTAACGATGATTACTCAAATTGGTGATATTCCTTGCAAAATTAAAATCATAAAAGCTTTGAAAGGAAGTTTCTTAATCACTGCCAAAATTTATACTCTCTTGAGTCACTGTATCTAAATAGTTAAGGTTTTATTAAATTTTCTTTAACTACTTTTAATTTTAAATTGGAGGAGTGGTGATTAAAAATAATTCTTGATAAGAAACGCTAAGATTTTAAATTATATATTTCTATTAACTGCTTTTATCTTTGCTATAAATTAATCCCAATTTTCTGTTTTAACTTGACTAGAATCAATAATTTATTTTTTATATTTACTTCCTTTTTTAAATGGGTTTTCAATTATAGGTATTTCATTTTTATTACTAATAGTTTCAGGTAATTTACTTGTACTTGCTTTAGGAGTTTCTAATAAATCATCTATAGGAAATAAAGATTCATATTCTTCTTTTTCTTCTGAATTTAAGTTATCAACTGGTGAATAATTACTTTTTTTTCCTTTATTTAATAATTCATTTAAATCTTTTTTATAATCAGAAATAATACCTGAGGTAAATTTAGAATCATCAGGTTTAGGATTATCATCTGTAAAGATGTTTAAATCATAACCTGTTATATTACTAATAGAAACTGTAATAAATTTATAAATAATTGTTCCTGATATAAAAACTGTTGCATATTCTTTAGGTAAATATTCTTCAACTTTTTCTATTACAGGATTAATTATAGGATCAATAATTTCATTAATATTTATTTGGGGATTAAAATAATAATATAGTATAGGTATAACTATCATTATAGGGATTATCCAATAACTATTATTTGGAGATTGTTCCACAGCCTTTTGTATTACTTTAACTTCTTTTTTATAATTAAAGAAATCTATAGGATCTTCAATTTCATCGATATCTTCGTTAGAAAAGCATTTATTTCATAATATTCTTATATATCTGATAACTTTATTAATTAATTCATTAATTTCATTTAATATGTCATAATCAAAATAAATTAATGATAAATTAAATAAACTAAATATTGCTAATATAGCACTAGCTAATTTTATAAAATATATCAAATTAGTAAATAGATGTTTTAAAGGTTTATAAATTAAAGAAATGAATTTAAATTTCATAAAATATTTCCATAATTTAGTATAAGTATGTTGGGCAGCTATTTTAGAAAATATTACTGCAATAAATTTAAGTGAGTATTGTATTAATTTTAAAATTAATGTCATGTTTAGTTTATAATTTTAACAGGAATTTATATTATTTATATTACCTTAATAACGGGAATTGTTACACCCTAAGGATTATATGTAACCCTCTTTTAAATATAATAAAATTATATTTATAATGTTTAAAATTTTAAGATTTTTAAATTTATATATTTTTAAATGTTTAAAAATAATAAAAAAATGGTCTATGAAAAATTAACTAATATTTAATGATTCTCATCAGATTTAAACAGACATCTATTGATTGAAGGATCAAGTGTTTACCTTAAATCTAAGGAATTTTCTTTGAAGGAGGGGATTTAATAAAATTAAAAATTATTAAGATTGTACAGGTAACATATTAAATGCATGGAATGGTATTGGACTAGCTAATGCCCATTCTAATGTATTAGCCGATTCAGCTTCAGTATCGTATTGTGATAATGATGTGAAGTAAGCAGGGATGGCCCAAGGATTATTATTTACTTCTTTTCCATTAGCGAAAATATCATATATAATATATCCAAATAATACAGTAGCTACTACAGAAATTAATGAACCATAACTAGAGATAGCATTCCATCCAGCAAAAGCATCAGGGTAATCAGGTATTCTTCTAGGCATTCCAGCAAGACCTAAGAAATGTTGAGGGAAGAATGTTAAATTTACTCCAATAAATAATGTCCAGAAGTGAACTTGAGCTAAGAATTCATTATAAGTTCTACCAATTATTTTAGGAGCCCAATAATAGAATCCTGCAAATAAAGCAAAAACAGCTCCCATTGATAATACATAGTGGAAGTGAGCAACTACGTAATAAGTATCATGTAATGCAATATCTAAACTAGCATTCGATAATACTACTCCAGTTAATCCTCCTATTGTGAATAAAGCTAAGAATCCTAAAGTAAAGATTAAAGGTGTAGTAAATCTTAAACTACCACCATATAAAGTAGCTAACCAAGAGAAGATTTTAATTCCTGTAGGAACGGCAATAATCATTGTAGCCGCAGTAAAGTAAGCTCTAGTATCAACATCTAACCCTACACTAAACATATGGTGAGACCAAACTAAGAAACCTAAAATACCAATAGAGAACATAGCATAAACCATACCTAAATAACCGAAAATTGGTTTACCTGAGAAAGTTGAAACAATATGACTAACGATACCAAATCCAGGTATTATTAAAATATAAACTTCAGGATGACCAAAGAACCAGAAAAGATGTTGATATAATACTGGATCTCCACCTCCCGCTGGATCATAGAAACTAGTATTAAAGTTTCTATCTGTTAATAACATAGTTATAGCTCCTGCTAATACAGGTAATGATAATAATAATAAGATAGCTGTTACAAATATT